>JAODAL010042054.1:0-35237 GCA_025379985.1 Phyllomedusa bahiana
TCCATGTGTCGGTGGTCAGATGGACTTTTCCGGCCACGATGCAGACAACGCGCTTGAAATTTTAGATGACACGGGGGCTGGCCAGTGCAGGGGACGGCTTTTTGGCAAAGAAATGCCTGCTCGGCTTTCTGGTTTTGGGGGCAGGCAAGGGCCATGACATGGCGGAACCCATCTGTGTCCACCAAATGGAAAGGCAACATTTCCAAGGCCAAAAACCTGGCAATGCCGGCATTCAGGCTCTTGGCTTTGGGATGGTTTGGGTTAAAGTGTTTCTTCGGGCTCCCAAAAACTGGAAGACAGAAGGCTGGCTGCTAGACTGGCCGCTGTAGGGGCGTGCAGGTCGTCAAACTGGCGGAGGAGAAGGGTAGGATGGGTCTCTGGTGGTGTAGTGGTACTCGGGCGACGGTAGAGGCTGAAGCGGAGGTTGATCCCTGATCATGACTCTGAGAGACATGGGCAGCTGAGGCACGCTTGGTGGTGGCGGAGGAGGAGCAGGCGGAGACAGAGGGTGTGACAGTGGTTGGAGGCCCGGCGTTGTTCTGGCCTTTTTTTGGCCAAGTTTTGGGCCTCCATTTCAATCATGCATTCGCTGCATGTGACTAGTCATGGTGGTGGGGGTTAAACACCTATGATGCTTGCCTCTCCTTATGCGTTTATGGCAAAGGCGGCATATGACATCGCTGGGTGAATCAGAGGCTTGCTCAAAGAAGGCCCGGGTTTGAGTGGTCCTGGACCTTTTTGACGGCGATAAGCGAGGAGCGGGGTTTGCGCTAACCGTGGCTGGCGGAATCATATCAGCGGACTTCTGCCACCGCCCTCTCCCTTTTTGAGGCGGAACCCGTACTGACACTACCCCATCGTCTTCCTCCTAGCCCAGTGATGAAGTGCTCGCAAGCAAATTCTGCTGAAAAGACCACGTTGGATCCGCAATGTCGTCATCATCATCATCAAAACAGGTGACTTGGTCGTCCTGACATTCTGCATCCAGGAGCTGCGGGTACAAGCAGGAGGGACTGCAAGGCGTTGCCGACCGCCCGGGTTTTTTTTCGATTGATCGGATTCCTTCTCCTCCTCTGATGGCATCAGTAACTGGGCGTCAGAGCAGAGAAAATCATCATCTTTGGCCTCTTGATCTTTTAACATGCCTTCTGCCCCCAAACCGCATTTTGTCATCAAAGAGGTTCTTCAGAAAATGGATTATCCACAGTGGTGGGTACACGAGGTTGACATTTGGGCTGCCTTCGCTTCATGTTGGACGGATGCTGATGATGCTGATGACGACATTTTGTGCCGTGACTGAGAGGACGAGGAGGTAAGACTGCTGGATGCAGGTTGCTTTAAACCCCACTAAAGAACAGATTGGCGACGCTGTTCCGTTACTGAGATTCACAGGGCCCTGACCCAGCGATGACAGGCCTGAAGGTCCTGCAACCGACAATCCGCTGGCTTGCGTGTTGACGCCAACACTGGAAGGAGCACCTTCTCTCGTACCTCTACCTCCATGTCCTACCCCCCTCTTTGCTCGCTACCACCTGCAATTCGCTCCATGTTCAGAAAGATAAAATTTGAGAGGGTATGGAAGAGTTTTGGAACGTCTCTTATTAAAAGACGGAAAATCACAGCTATTCTCAAATCCCTCAAATCAAAACAAAATTGCTGGATTCAAATTTAACTGCAAGGTGGCTCTATCAACAAATCTGGACTGGGCAAAAGTGCAAAAAACATGTATCTGAAATGTATACGGATAATAAAAGGTATTTTTGGCACCTATCAATTCACCTGTGGTGACTACACAATTGCTGGATTCAAATTTAATTGCAAGGTGGCTCTATCAAAAAATCTGGACTGGGCAAAAGTGCAAAAAACACGTATCTGAATGTAATACGGATAAAAAAAGGGTTTATTTTGGCCCCTTATCATTCACCTGTGGTGACTACACAATTGCTGGATCAAATTTTAACTGAAAGGGTGGCTCTATCAACAAAGCTGGACGGGCAAAAGTGCAAAAAACACGTATCTGAAATGTATACGGAAAAATAAAAGGTATTTTTGGCACTATCAACCTGGGGTGACTCCCAAATTTGCGGGATTCAAATTTAACTGCAAGGTGGCTCTATCAACAAAGCTGGACTGGGCAAAATTGAAAAAGAACACCTATCTAAAATGTATACTGATAATAAAAGTGGAGTTTTGCACCTAACAAATAGACCTGCAGTTACTAGAAAAGATCTGTATCCTAATATAAGTTCAGGCTGCCCAATATCCAAGTACTATTTCAACAGTAAACTGTTAATAATAAAGCTAATATCCAGTATTCTTTAAAGAGCTTGTCTGTGTTCGCCCGCGGCCCCCCCCCCCCCCCTCCCTCGTGACTTTACAGCGGTAGATGCTCTTTAAAATTCTCTGCCTAACTATCTAAAAATCTGCAAATCTCTGATCTAACTAAGTTCTAAGGATCACAGCTACAAGTAGAGCTGTCTATGTGAAAAATGAGATTAATTCCGCTGTGCTGTTTGCACAGAGGCAGAGCGTCCCACTGCTTTTAGATACTGACACACACTGATCATGAACAGGAAGGCTGTTCTATGTTTAAAACGAGGTCATGTGATTTTTTCCAGCCAATCGCAAACTATTTCACATCCCAGTCATGACGTCGCACACACATCTCACCCTGCCCCTATTCTGTAAATTTATTTACTGGACGCAAAAATTGACCCGGAAGCGCCGAAAATGGGGCAATATCAATAGATTATGCGCAGATTTGAACCTAAAATTACTTGTGATCTAAAAAATCCGATCAACGTAAATGCCATGCCGATTTCAACTTTGTCGATAACAATCGCTCAACACTACCCCTGGATGTAAATTGCGCCAAACAATTGAGCAACCACAAACTATGAGCTTTGTAGCGTGTTACAATGGCGTGTTTTTTACGCTTCACAACAAGAGAAAAAATTGTAATTAACCTTCGCTTGTGAATTACGCTACAGGAAAAATGTATTTTTTGGCGGTGAAAGACGGTTTATTTTAGTCCCCACAGCAGAAAAACAACACTTAATTAACCCTTGGATGTAAATTGCGCCAATCATTTGATCAACCACAAACTATTAGCTTTGTAGCGTGTTACAATGGCATGTTTTTTACGCTACACAACAAGAGAAAAAATTGTAATTAACCTTCGCATGTGAATTATGCTACAGGAAAAATGTATTTTTTGGCAGTGAAAAAGACGGTTTCTTTTAGTCACCACAACAGCAGAACAATGCTTAATTAACCCCTGGATCTAAATTGCGCAAAAAAATTGAGCAGCCAAAAATGACGTGGTATTTGTATTGTAAAAACGCTGTTTCTTTAAATGAATACAACAGGAACAGGCTTAGATCCCCCTTGGATATCCAATATGCTGTGAGCAGATAGCATTAAAATGTACACTCACCGGCCACTTTATTAGGTACACCTGTCCAACTGCTCGTTAACACTTAATTTCTAATCAGCCAATCACATGGCGGCAACTCAGTGCATTTAGGCATGTAGACATGGTCAAGACAATCTCCTGCAGTTCAAACCGAGCATCAGTATGGGGAAGAAAGGTGATTTGAGTGCCTTTGAACGTGGCATGGTTGTTGGTGCCAGAAGGGCTGGTCTGAGTATTTCAGAAACTGCTGATCTCCTGGGATTTTCACGCACAACCATCTCTAGGGTTTACAGAGAATGGTCCGAAAAAAAGAAAAAACTCCAGTGAGCGGCAGTCCTGTGGGCGGAAATGCCTTGTTGATGCCAGAGGTCAAAGGAGAATGGGCAGACTGGTTCGAGCTGATAGAAAGGCAAACAGTGACTCAAAAAAGCCACCCGTTACAACCAAGGTAGGCAGAAGAGCATCTCTGAACGCACAGTACGGAGAACTTTGAGACAGATGGGCTACAGCAGCAGAAGACCACACCGGGTGCCACTCCTTTCAGCTAAGAATAGGAAACTGAGGCTCCAATTTGCCCAAGCTCATCGAAATTGGACAGTAGAAGATTGGAAAAAACGTTGCCTGGTTTGATGAGTCTTTGATTTCTGCTGCGACATTCGGATGGTAGGGTCAGAATTTGGCGTCAACAACATGAAAGCATGGATCCATCCTGCCTGTATCAACGGTTCAGGCTGGTGGTGGTGGTGTCATGGTGTGGGGAATATTTTCTTGGCACTCTTTGGGCCCCTTGGTACCAATTGAGCATCGTTGCAACACCTTGTTGAATCTATGCCACGAAGAATTGAGGCAGTTCTGAAGGCAAAAGGGGGTCCAACCCGTTACTAGCATGGTGTACCTAATAAAGTGGCCGGTGAGTGTATATGCAGCTGCACTGGACACACACTGGACTTCAGATCCAATACCCCAGAAAATCAGAAATAGAACGTTAAGAGAAGCAGTCTCTGAGACAAGCTGAGACACCCCCAAAAATCGCTGTATAAAAATCAGTTCTTCAGTAAGAGCTATTACAAGCAGCCGCGGCAGCACCTTCCCTAGTCAGTACAGTGAGAGGAGTGTGAGCTCCCAGCATCACGCCCGGACTTATATAGTGCGGTGACGTCACAGAATCCCGCCGGTCTCTGATTGGCCTCATCTCTGCACATGTCATGTAGGCTATGCCCTTCTTCCTCCCAGAGTGCTTTGCCTCATGTAACGGCATGTGCTCGCAGCCCCCAAAAATTATCAAAAGCACACTTCGTTCACCCGAAGTCCCCCAAACTTCGACTGCGTTCAGAACTGAAGTTTTCCTGAAATTCTAAACGAATTCCACTTCGTTAGAATCAATTCGCCCATCTCTAATTAAGACCCACCAGGATATGAGACCTGCTAATTGTCCTGTTTCAAAGGTCTTTGTCCCCACTCAGCTCCAGCTACAATTATTAATTATTATTTCATGATTCTGTTTTATCTGGACATCCTGGGGTGTCTGGCACAAAGAGGCTGATTTCTCGTAACTACTGGTGGCCTTCGCTGTCTTGTGATGTGGAAGCCTATGTGGCATCTAGTGAGGTCTGCGCTCAGGCAAAGGTTCCCAGAACTCGTCCTCCTGGCGAACTTTGCCCTGTACCTGAACGTCCGTGGACCCATATCTCCATGGATTTTATGACGGACCTTCCCCCTTCGGAGGGCAAAACAGTTATTTGGGTGGTAGTGGACCGTTACAGCAAAATGTGCCAACTTGTTCCTGTAAGGGGGTTACCGTCATCCAAAAAACTTGCCGAACTGTTTATCAAACATATTGTCAAACTGCATGGTTTACCTGAGAATATTGTTTCTGACAGAGGGGTTCAGTTAATGTCTTGGTTTTGGAGAGCCCTTTGCAAGGCTCTGGGTATCACCCTGTCTTTCTCCTCTGCCTTCCACCCAGAGACTAATGGGCAGACAGAGAGGGTAAATCAAATAGTAACGCAAAAACTTTGTTGTTATGTATCTGATCAGCAGGTAGACTGGGTAAAGTACTTACTTTTGACAGAATTTGCCATGAACAATCAAGATAGTAGCTCGTCTCGTACCTCATCATTTTATTGCAACTATGGCTTTCACCCGAGGTATACGTCATTTTCCAGTGCTATGTCTGATCACAGTGGGGTGGATGTTATTAAAGATCTGTGCAAGGTCTGTGCCCAAGTTCAGAAGAACTTGGTTCATACCCAGAACATACATAAGAAAAATTCTGATAGACGTCATCTTTGTTCTAGAGGGTTAGCGGTTGGGGATAAAGTATGGTTATCCACCCGAAATCTGCGATTAAAAGTTCCTTCTGGTAAACTCACTCCACGATTTGTAGGTCCATATGTGGTGCAGGAGGTGGTTAACCTGGTGGCATATCGGCTGAAATTACCCTCTTCTCTCCGTATACACAATGTATTTCATCGCTCTCTTCTTAAGCGCTACATTCAGCCAGTGAACCCGCCCTCTATTCCTCCTCCTTCAGTGTGTATTGAGGGGGAGTTAGAATATGAAGTCGCCCAAATTTTGGATTCCCGTAAAGTCCAAAGGTCACTGCAGTACCTGGTCCACTGGAAAGGTTATGGGCCTGAGGAGAGATCATGGGTCCCGGCTAAATCCATCCATGCGGATCACCTGATAAGGGAATTCCATGAGTCTCCCCCAGGCAAACCCATACCAAGGAAGTGTCCAGTGGCCCCTCCTAAAAGGGGGGGTACTGTCAGGGCTAGGCGGCGTTCAGTCTGCTGGGAGCAACGTGCTGCAGCAGCTGATCAGCGACCCCACCCTGATAGACAGTCTGCTGGGAGCTGTGTGAGTGACAGAGGTCCAGCCACTCTGGACAGGGGGCGTGTTGCACCAGCCAATGGGAGAACCTGGAGGCCTCTCCAATCAGCTGCAGGGGTGGTATCCGGGAATCACATTTAAACTCACTGAAGGCTGAGTGCTGCGCCTGTGATATTTCCTGGCTGCCTTGTATTCCTTGTGTTATTGCTTGTTATTTGCTCACCCGTGTACCTGACCTCGGCTTGTTTCCTGACCCTGTCTTGCTCTCCGTTTTTGTACCTCACTCCCGTTCGTGTTTTGAACTCGGCTTGTTTACATTTATCCCTCTGGTTCTGCTTTGTGGCTTGGCGTTCCTGATTTGGTATTGACCCGGACTGTCTGACTATTCTACCTCCTGATGGCCCCAGCACTCTAGTAGCGCAGGGACTGTCGCCCAGTTGTCGTCTGCCATCTAGGGCAGCACGTCAAGAAGGCAGGGACAGTGGGCTGGGTTCCAGTCACGGCTCACTGTACCTCCCTTGATGTGACACTATCACGGTCTTTTACAGCAGCATAACCTTAAAAGCAGCACAAATGCCCTTATGGACACTCAGAATAAAATTAGCAAGAAGAAATGAATATTTGAAACAAGATTTTTTTCAATAGGACATTGACTATCCCTGTCTTTTACAGCAGCATGACCCAAAAACCAGCAAATTTTTTTGATAAATACTTGCAATCCCTTATATTCAGCGTGTGCTCTATGTTGCCAATTCAGGCCTGAAGAAAGAGGTTTTCACCTCTGAAACGTCGCAGGTGCACTGCACCGAGTGTAGTGGCTCTACTCCTCTACAGCGTATCCTAATGAAACTTTGAACTTTTTCTACAATATAGGATGAGCATTGTTCTACTACCCTTCACGGGATATATAAATGTGCGGTAAGCCCAAGCGGCAATGTAATGTTTTATATTTTCTATGAAATAAGTTGCTGTAACTATCTTTTGAATAAGCCCAAAGCCAGCAAAAACAGTGTTCTTAAATGCCTATACTTTGTAAGTGGCAAATAGTAGAAACAGAATTTTTTCTATGGAATATCTATGAAATGAGGTGTTATGGAAGAACTCTGACAACAGATCAACAGTGTTCTTGCTTCAGTCCTTGTAATTTGCAACAGCCAAGTAGGACTACAAATAGAATTTTGTTCTAAGGAATATCTAAGAAATGTGGTTTTATGCAACAACTGGCAACTAGGATTAGAAATAGATTTTTTTCTATGCACTACATATGGAATGGGATGTTATGGAAAACGTCTGACAGCAAATCAACAGTGTTCTTGCTTCAGTCCTTGTAATTTACAACAGTCAACTAGGACTACAAATAGAATTTTTGCTACGGAATATCTAAGAAATGTGGTCTTATGCGACAAATGACTAGGATTAGAAATAGAATTCTTTCTATGGAATGGGGTGTTATGGAAGAACTCTGACACCAAATCAACAGTGTTCTTGCTTCAGTCCTTGTAATTTGCAACAGCCAAGTAGGACTACAAATAGAATTTTGTTCTACGGAATATCTAAGAAATGTGGTCTTATGTGACAACTGGCAACTAGGATTAGAAATAGAATTTTTTCTATGGAATATCTATAGAATGGGGTGTTATGGAAAACCTCTGGAACCAAATCAGTGTTCTTGCTTCAGTCCTGGTAATTTGTCCACAAGCTGCCCCCTCCCCCCCCCAAAAACCAAGCTATCCTCCAAAAAAACTTAAGCAAGGAACTTTTGGGCAATCCAACGATACCGTATGCAGCTATATCAAAATCTCAGACTACTACCCTGTTTCACCAAAAATAAGATAGTGTCTTACATAAATTTTTGCTCCTAAAGACGAGCTAAGACATATTTTTAGGGGATGTTTTTTTTCTATGAACAATAATTCACATTTATTGTTGAACAAAACATCAACATGTATTAATATACTGTAGTGATTTCATCACAAGCATTAGCATAAGCAGCCAAGCTCTGAATTGCATAAAAAATGCACTAGGACTTATTTTCGGGGGTGTCTTATTTTCGGGGAAACAGGGTACTGTCCAGGATTGCCTAATCTTGCTGTATCCCAACCCTAACTAATCTATCTAGCAGCTTTTCCTTTGTGAAATCGCTGGAAAATGGTGTCTCTGCTTGCTTTAAAAAAAAGCAGTGCACAGAGAGTAATGCGTTCAGTTCACAGGCTGTAATTGTAATGGCGTTCAGCAGGAAGTACAGTAACGTAGATAAAACAGGGTCATGTGATTTTAGCAGCCAATGAGATCCTTACACCCCTCACTGGTGACATTCTTAACCACCCTCTGTGCTGATTGGCTGGCCGCCAAAAGTACAGGAAGCAGCGAAAATGACGCGAGCTGAATTCTCGATTGTAATTTATGATCTGATTTTAAGAAAAAAATCTGAACGAATAGAAAAAAACATAAAAATCGACTCGATTTCAACTTTTCTCGATTAAATCGCTCATATCTATCCAGGACCATTACCTGTCAGAGGGCATGTGTTTGGGACCCTGACATTATTCCAGTACTTATGGGTATGGTGAGTAGTTTGTAATGGTTTAGTTAAATATGGTGTACATTGTGGTTTATGGCTTTATCATTATTGACTACTGTGGATCATTTCACCACCTAGTATAATGGATTTGATTTACTCAAACATTGTATTCATTATTTGTCCTCAGGTTGCTGTAGAATTCTTTGACTGTGGACTACATGTTTATGTGACCATTTGGTTGTTTTTTAATTTTTTATTCATTATGTAAGATCTGTTGACACCATGGAGTACATGTTTTCTGTTGCGCTTTGAACGAAAAAACCTGTTGCAGCCCTGTTCCATAGATGTATGAATAGTTTTATGCCAAAATGGGCAGCTTTGTGCAACACATCTAATACTTTTTATTGTGCCAATTCTATAGGGGTGTGTCATGCCAAATTCGAACAATTAGACACAATTATGAATGTGTCATGCCAAAATGTGGTGTGACACTATATTTACAAGCCAGACCAGTATGGCTGGACCCAAAGTTGTAGTAGACGAACTGTAATGGCTAATAAACAAATCAAATATTATTAGTGATTCTATACATATCACAGCAGGCTACAAATAAAATCAAATCTGTTAGAATAGCAACTCAGTGAATAGAAACTATTGTAGTGATCTTGTTGGCCGCATCTCAAGTCCCATGAGAAATCAGGTGTCACCTACTGCTGTATATACAATTCAGACTGAGAGCAGGAAAATAACATTTCAACAGTGACCCACGTCTGATTAAAATATGTTTCATTTATTGTAGTAAAAATGAAAAATAAATAAATTTGAATTAACCCCTTACCGCCGGAGACAGTTTTGGTCTTTCTGACAGAGCCCAATTTTTTAAATCTGACATGTGTCACTTTATGTGAGAATAACTTTTTGACACTTTTACCTATCCATGTGATTCAGAGAATTTTCTTGTGACACATTGTGCGTTAAGTTAGTAAGAAATTTTGGTCCAAAAAAGTCCTTGTTTATTTGCCAAAAATATCAAAGTATCGTGAACAATTTGAAAAATGTACCATTTTCAAACTTCAAAAATTGCTGTGTGTAAGACAGTAATTCTACTCAAAATAGTTTATGACTAGCATCTACCATATGTCTACTGTAGGTTGGAATATTTTTTAAATGTCGTTTTTTTTATGACATTAGGGGGCTTAGAAATTTAGAAGTAATTTTCACAATTTCAAGGAAATTTGCAATATAGATTTTTTTTTAGGAACCAGTCCAATTCTGATGTGACTTTGATTGGCCTGCATGTTAGGTACCCCCATAAATGACTTTCTATGAGACTACAGCCCTAAAAGTATTCAAAATAGCATTTAAGAAGTTTGTTAACCCTTTAGGTGTTTCCTAGGAATTAAAGCAAAGTAGGGGTGAAATTTCAAAATTTCACTTTTTTTTGCAGATCTTCTAATTTTTATCCATTATTCACAAGAATACAGTAGATGAGACCAGTGAAATGATTTTAAATACTGATTCCCTAGATTCTGACATTTTCAGAGATATCTCATATATGGCCCTAGTGCACTATCAGGATCAATCACAAGCCTCAGAGTAGAAGGAGCACCTACTGGACTCTGGGGTCTCATTTTTAAATTTTATGATTCTATTTAGGTTTCATTTCAGGTTTGCGGACACCCTAAAGGTGCAAAAACTTAATAAACACCCCTAAAAAGACCCCATGTTGGAAACTACAACCCTTAAGGAAATTATCCAGGGGTGCAGAGAGTATTTTGACCCCACAGGTGTTTCACAATTTTTTTTAGTGTTAGGCTGTGAAAATGAAGAATTTTTTTTCCCGCAATCTGCAATTTTAGCTCCACCTGTCTGCATCTTCCCTATCGTGACCACTGTAGGTCACGACAGAGAAGGGTTAGTCACTCGTGACTGCAGCTCACTCCAGCTGTAATATACCGCTGGTCCCATGTCTCAATAGTGGGGAATTCAGTTCCCACTAAGATGTATGGGTGCGTTCTGTGTCGGGAAGGGGCTAAAAAAAAATTCCTAAAATGTTTATACAGCAAGAAAAATCCTGACCTACTGATTCAGTGACTTACATTTTTATTAACAAAATCTAATGTAAAATATAATAGTAAAAAGAAAGTAATTTGTAAGATTTGAATGAGAACACGAAAAATATACAAATCAGAACAAAATTTTATAATTAACATCATTAATTTTCCATACTTTTAAATGTTTCTCTTTCTACTATATCACAATGCTCTCCCTGTGTCATTCTCAATTTGTGGTTAGAATGTTGCAAGAGATAAGTAGCCATTAGGGCCCGTTTACATGGCACAGGACAAATACCGGTCGGTTTATCCGACCGCCATTTGTCCGTTTTTTGTGCCTTACACACGGCCGCGGGAGGATGGCTTTTCTTCGCAATTAGCGGAGAAAAGCCCTCCCCCTTCACATTCACTTGTTCATATTCCGTCCGAAACCGGACGGAAGAATGAACAAGGACAATGTTTTTTGGGCGGCCGGCAGTCTGAAAAACCGCCGATCGGAAAACCCGTGCAGTGGGGACTGCTGCACTGGTTTTCCATAGAGCCCTCATGTAAAAGTTTGCGGCCGGTTTTTCAGACGGTTTGCAGTTTTGCAAACCGTCTAAAAAAACCGGCCGCAAGCTGGTGCCGTGGGGACAAGGCCTTACTGTCAATCATAGTTAAGAACTGTTACATTTGTATTCTAACTGTTACTTCTCCTCCTTTCCATATAGACTAGTGCAATTCATTGAGTTGATATTTTTTACTGAAAAATTATGTGAATAATAAAATTTTGTTATGATTTTAGATTGTAATTTAATTTTTGTTTATCCAAATGTAGGTTAGGATTTTGCATGTTATATAACAATTTTTGGAACATTTTTTTTGTCTCCTAGCTGTTTTATTTTTTGTTTTTACTAAATTAAATTAAACTAATTTTAATCAGATGTTTATCACTGTTGACCTATATTTTACATATGGCAGTAGCCAACACCCGGGGTCTCCTCAGACTTGAGGTGTGGCAAGCAAGATCACTACAATAAAATATTCAATGGAATGCTATTTTTCTCCACCTTGATCCAATTTACCTAGAATCATATTAAACTACATAGTCCCTCTAAACATTCACAATGATGATAATGATAATCCTAGACAATAGCTTCATATTGTGATCTACTTGCTGGGTAAAGTTTGAGGGGGCCCTTGACATTTAAATCAAGTACTGATAATATGTATCTGTTTACACATTTAATTAGTATTGATATATCATAGGTGACTGTAAAAATAAATAGAAGTCACAATTTGATAATGAGCAACTTCATGAATACAGTACATTTAACTGCTTAAAAGTAATGCATTAACATCTGTTTAAGAAATGCTATTTATTTAAAGACAGTACAAGAAAGGATACAAGTGCATTCTTTTTTAATCATACCTTGTTTGTTCAGACGAAGAATTTACCTGTAAGTAACGTGGTCACCGTATGTATTTACTTCACATCTGTTGTGAAAGCTCTGTTTTTATGAACTCTGGGCTTAAGTTGCTAAAACAGTAGAAGCATGTGCTATTTGCACCTCAAGCGGATAAGTCAAATCTATTTGCAAATGTTTTTTGTTGTTTTTTGCTTCTTGTGTACCTTTGAAGACCTTAACAGACGCTGTGCGGCTTTACCTTTCTCAGGAGAGCAGAGGGAGTAATAGCCTGCTCCATATGCCATTGAGGATAGGACAGATGTTTCTATCACAGGACGGCACGGTCATATAACAACAGATTTTCTCTGCAGATGGCACTATGCATATGTCAAACAATCCATCTCTATGTATGGACTATAAATAGTGCCTGCCAGAATGAAAATAAATAGACCAGTGTGAGGTGAATAGGATGCAGAAAGAGATGGGCTTGGATATTGCACATTGTTGCTGTGTGTGCTCCTCTTCTATATTAATGATATTTAGAAATATTTAAGATCTCTGTAGAGTATTACTTGTACCGAAAAGTATGTGTGCATCCTCTTAGATCCCAGTATAATAATAAGCCATTTTGGATAATTATCTTCATGCATAACCGTGCAAGAAGCCTGAAGATGACGGCCAGCTGACCAAGTTGATGGTAAGAGCAATGTATACAATTTATTTTATTTAAAATAATTTCTACAGTTATATGGTGTTTTACAGTATGTTATTTGTTATACTTCTAAAGCCTGATTTTATAGTATTTTTATTATGTAATTTTGTTAAAAAAATTTAATGTTTGTGAGCTTTTGCTACATTTGATAGCAGTAGTTATTAAACAAAGGCCAGTTAATTCAGTATAGGATCACTGAAGAGGACAAAAGGTACTGAAATGCTTGTAAAATGTAATATTTTTGACTATATGTGTTATTTTTTTTATATGAGTATGGCTTTTTTGTATGAGCGTTCTAAATACATTATACTGTTAGGGTACATCTACACAGCAAGGATTTATGTATTTTTTATGTGGTTTTCGTATTTTGAAAACCATGAAAAATTTACTGTAAATCAATCCAATAGATGTCAATATAAAATCCAAGCTGTAGTCTACGCAGCTTGAATTTTCTGAGGTCTGATTTTAAAAACCACTGGTTTTGCAAAAAATTTGTAGCGTGTACATTCCTCTGCGGCATTTTGCTTGGAAAACTGCAGATTATCTTATAATTCAATGGGATGGCCGAATCCAAAGACCATAAAAAAAGAAAGTGCAGAAAATGAAAACTGAGTGTAAAATACTGTTCAAATACTGGTCGGATTCTGAATTAGAATCCGACCAGTATTTGTACTTTACCTTGTGGACGCAGCCTTAGGCTTGGTTCACATCATGTTCCCTTGGGAATAACGGAAAAAATAGAGCAGCAAGTTGCACTATTTTATTCTGTCTAAACAGTGGACACAACAGTGGAAATTATTGTAACCATTAAGGTTTATCAGGTACTCTTGCTGCCCATTGTGAAATGAATCCTTATGTGTCTGTTTGCAGCTCTGCCACTGAGGTTCCAAGCTGAAGCTCAGACCAAGATGTGAACCAAGCCTTACTCTGGTTTTGTTGCAAGCATAGTCATGTAAGAAATCATTATTTCTTTACACTAGAGGTTGCAAAATGACATTTCCCATGCTTATTTACAATAGTGGTGTCCATTGTGAAATGGATCCTTTTGCGTCCGTTTGCAGCTTGGCCGCGGAGGTTCTGAACTGAACCTCAGACCCAGATGTGAACCAAGCTTTACTCCGGTTTTGCTTCAAGCATAGCCATGTAATAAATCATTATTTCTGTACACTAGAGGTTGCAAAATGACATTTTCACATGCCTATTTACAATAGTTTGATACCTCGAAGAAAGACTTATTGATGATTTATGAGTTATATTTCATTTTGATGTGATAAACAAAAACATGATCCCTAAAGTCATTGCACAGTATGTTGCACTTCAGAAGTTTGCAGCAAGGAAAATCCTCTATTCTTTTCATATAAGGTTGATAAATTTGTTTATAAAATATTCACTCAGCACATACTGCCAAAGATAGACTACTTCACACTCAACATACAAAGAACAATGTACTGTCTATAATGGATGTCTAATTTACTTTCAGGTGTTATAAGTCGGGTGGCAATGAGTAGTTGCTCTTGATTTAGAATGCGTGTGTGACCAGAGGCTTGACTAGTCTGTCTTTGATAAAATAGAATAAGTTCAAAGAAGGACTAAACATGTTGAAAGGTCTTAGGCACAAAATTATCATAAAAGTCTTATTTTTGCTGTAAGTGGTTCTAAAAGTCAATGATTTATAGGGTGTACTTAGTTTTTCATATATGGCTGTAAAACAAATAGTGACATGATGGAATATAATGTGTGTTGCAAGTCACATGAGGTTGTATTACCTACTTTTAAGGCCTTCTAAGAACCAGATTTTTTTTATATTGTCCATATATGTAAAATCATAGGGTTCAGATTCAGACTTTGGAAGTCATAAACCTGAATTTTTTTTGGTAAGTATGCCTGGACCAGTTCCCAATTAACATTGCCCTATTTAAGCAACACTAATCATAAAGTTTGCTGTAGGTTATACATGGAACGTGTGATAGTCGGAGACTATTAGTTATACTCAGTTATTAATGACAGCCTCAAATCTTTCCAGTAGCACACTAATTCTACTTTTTAACGACCTGTATTTTTGATGTGTATGTTTAGCTTATTATGCGTTATGTTTACTGAAGGTAACACATGTGAATTGCCCTGTGGAGATAGTCTGTAGTCTCTGTGTTGAAGGTTGCCCTCTAGTGTTTAATACACTTTACCTTTATTGATACTTCAAAATAGGTTCTCATTTAGTCAAAAGCTACATAACTACCTTGGCAGCGAGGCACATGTGGCTTAAGGTCATGGTGTTGTCGTCTGATTCACAGCCAGAATAAGTGAATATGATCATATTGCTAAAGAAAAGATTCCTCAACCGTGACCCAACAGTTACCAGCAAGCCATCCAGAGTAGGTTCACAGTGACTTTTGGATCGTGGTTGTAGCATGTTGCACCGTCATCACGTTGACGTTCATCGTTATGTTTAAATGTAGGCAATGTGACGTGTTGCATAAAGATACTGTAGCACTGGTCTTACATTTTCTTTTTATGCATAAGATAATTTACTAATGTTCTTCCCCTACAGTGATAATGCACAAGGCACTATGTATTATCTAAAATATGACGATTTTTCTACGGTTCCTAACAATAATCACCTCCCACTAAACCAAGACCAACATTACCAGTGATACCAGTCCAAAAAGACCAAATAATGCAATCAGAACATGACCACATCTTACTACAACATAGTGACTGAATAATGCCAGTATATTATCACTGAACAGAGATTATTAAAAGACCAATATTACCCAATATTACCCTTATATAGTGACCATGTAATACACAACAGCAATTCAAATATGGTCCAATAATCAAAATGACACAGCAGGAATCTAAAAATAAGCAAACAAATTCCAAAAACAACAATGAAAACCCTCCATATATATAAAAAGCAAATAATGTAAAAACAACATGAATAAAAAGGCAGTGATACAATATGTAACATTCCAGGTAGGTAACCAAACAATATATTACCATAAAAGATATGAGGTGAGTATATAATAAAAGTAAAAGATAACAAAGTAGCAAATATGGAAGGAGATTGACCCAGTTGATAAACAGGAAAAAGACCCCAAAAAATTTTTGACGCTGGTTAAAGGGAAAAGGGGAACCCAGTGGCAAAGTGTGTGTTGGGGTTGTTTTCTTTACATCCACTGGGTCTGTATCCTTTTATATTTGCTATTTTGTTATCATAATTTTTGTTTGTGGTTATTTGTATATATTTTGTTTTCCCTTTTAGAGATATTTGTATTTTTATTCATTTCCACCTCATTTTTTTAGGGGTAACATAGGGTTTTGTTTCCCCCTACCTGGGATGTTACATATTGTACCAGTGCTTTTTATTCATGTTGTTTTATTGATTATTTATAATAAAGTTTGTTTTACATTATTTTTTTTCTCATATATATGGAGGGTTTTAGTTGTCTATGTGGTTAGTGGGTAGATACCAGTTGTACACAATTGCTCTGCATAATATTACAGCAAACAATTATCAACATCAGGGTCTCAAAAGCCTATCACAGAAAATTAAAACCCCCAAATTTAAAAAAAAACATCAAAGCTTTTTTTTAAATTAGTTAAAATTAATTAAAACTTTTCCCTTATTCCAAAAAACTAAATTAATTAATGTAAGATAAAAAGGGGGTAAAATTACTTCCAAAAGGGTATTCAAAATTGCCCCCCAAATACCCCAGAGGAATGGTTTCCATTTTTTCCCCGAAATGGTCCTTTGATAAAAAGTAAACTCCCCTCTATAAGTCCCTATTTACCCCTAAGAGATTCCTTTAGGGAGTTGTGCCCCCGATAAGGCGCCCCACTTGAACGGTTTAAACCCCTGGGGAACACTGGTATATCAAAATTGGGGCAAAGGGAAACACAACAAAAATTTAAAAAAAAAAGTTCCCTAGTCCCCCCGAACTTTCCCAAATCAGTTATCGGGGGATCAGTCTCTCAGATACATACAATAGTCCCCCGCCATGATGGAAGGGTCCCCAAATCCAAAAAGGACCCCCCTTAAATATACCTCACAAAAGATTAGCAAATTTGGGAACCACCCATTTTTATTAAAATTATTTTATCAACATTCTATGTCTCAAATGTATGCCCCCAAGCTATAAAAAAAGCTATTATGAGGTCCTGTAAGAGTGTCAGATTAAAAACTGACAGTAAAAATTCCCGCGCATTCAGAGCTACAGGCGCCCTCGGTCGGGTCCGGAATTGGCAATGGATGCGCGGTTTAAAGATTGGCATGCCAGTGTGGGCCTCCAAAAGTAAACTTGGCCGCGGGCTACGAGACCATGCGCAGCCTAACCCTCGCGGTTTTTCTTATGCGCAATCCCCAGGAGCCATTAGCAGTTCTTTATACATAATTAAAGCGATAAGCAGCCCACCCAAAATCCCCTTAAAACCCCGTACAGCTGTTTAGAAAACCCTCACCCCCAAAAACCAGGGGAAAGGGCCTTTTACTCATTATACAACCCAAAATCCTTTTACAGTTCCCCATTGTTTTTGGGATATAAAAAACAGTATTTATATTGTCTGTAAAAACACTCCTTCGATCCCACGTAAAAATTTATTTTAGTTGGGTTTAAAATTTAAGCAAAGAAAAAAAATTGCAAAAGCATGGAACTTTTATGTGACATTGTCACAAGCACATGAATTGTCAGATAGGAGATGCCCCAACGGGCCATCCCCAAAAAAGGGAAATTCGTCCTCTATTTTGATATTAATATAGAAAACAGGAGTAAATGCCTAATCAGACTGTTTTCCCAAAAACCTTTGGGAAAAATTTCTTGATACAATTTTTGTACAGTGAGAGCACATTAAATCAAAAAAAGCATCCAAACTGAAAAGACTCAAAAAGGCCCCCAGGATCATGATCTAAAAGGGGTAAATCCACGGGCCTCTTTCCTTAAGATCTGTTACCCAAAATTTTCTTTCCTGGGCGACGGATAAAATCACCTCTTGCAAAAAATTTGGACATCCGGGGTCCCCCTGATCTCCTTACATGGGGGCAACGCTGTGTCCTTTCTAGCGCAATCCCCCCAGGTTTTTCCCCCCACTCTTGGCGCATCTGGGGTTTTCCTTACTAATTAGTAAAGCTGACTCTACAAACCAGAGGTAAACCAACCTTCAGATTACAATTAAAGAAACTTTTGGACATATTTTTTCCCCTTTTTGATCCTTAAACGATTCGTCTGCTCTATAAAAGGCAGGCCAACAATTTTCCCCACATTAACACCCTTTGGTTCCTTTTAAACAAGCCCCCTTTTCCCCCTGGGCCCGTTATAATGACTTTTAATAGGTCTCTTAAAGATCTCCCAGCCGATACTTTTAGAGTGGTTTATTTGGAAAACATGTCAGAGAGATCATCTTTGATTGTGGGATATTCCGTGTTTTGGCAAAATCGCTTTTATCTCATCGCTTGTATCAAACTTTCCAAAAATTTCTAGCTCGGCCCTCATCCTTTTTTTATTTTTCTTTGGTATCAAAAAATTCCACAGTTTCCTGCTTTCTGCATATTCAAAGGCTTGTGTCAAACCCTAGTGGATACCCGAGTAGAGAGGCGCGGTTAAATCATACGACGCTTAAAGAAACCGCCTTTCATGGGAAAAGTTCCGTCTTTCCTCAGGAATTCCCCCCGGGTTGCCCCTTTTAAAAAGCTATGGATGATGACTCCTCCAGTGAAAGCAAACTTTTGGGCGCAGTGGGTTCCTAAAAAAACATTATCAAAGATCCACTCAGTGTCTTTCGGATCTCTAATCGAAAAATGAAAGCTTGTTAGAATTATTTCAAAGGTAAACCTCAAAACCCAAGTATTATTATTTGGACAAAATAAAGTCCAAAAGTGTCCTTGGGACGTTCCCCGGACAAAAATGTCATCTATGAAACGGCCCCAGAAAAAAATTTAGAGGGCCCTCTTCTTTCTTCCTGGGAAAACAATCGTTCCTCCCCCAGCCCGGTAGAGAATTAGCATATGTGGGGCAACGGGGGTCCCCCTTTCCGTCCCCCCGGTGGTGGAAAGGGCTTCGAGTCAAAAAAGAAAAAATTTTGCTGAAAAATAAAATTTAAGCGCGTATCACAAATGCCCCTTTTCTCTATGTTGAACACCCCCCTACTGCAAAAATATCAATTGCTGATATTCCTGTGAGGTGGAATGCAGCTAATAGACTTTAAAAATCATTGATGCTAGAATAGTATTTTCTCTTGTTAAGTCCCCCCCAGTTTCATACAGTCGGTATCCGAAAAATTAAGAGGTAATGAGTAACGAATCCCCTAAGCACTTCATCCAAAAAAAACTGCCTTTTGTGTAGGGGGAATTTATTTTTGACACTTAGGGGGTCCTTTTAAGGGTTGTGCCCCCGTGGGTTTTAGGGGGAGGCATAGAGGTTGGGATTGTTGGGGATTCATTAATGATAAAATTTTCTTTTTTATCGGATATCAACCCTTTTTCCAAAACATCAATCAAAATACATCAAGTTCCATCTTAAAGGATATGTAGGATCCTTAGTAGGGGTGCATAAACATTCCTTGTCATTAAGGGGATTTAAAAAATTTTTGTATATTGTCTGTGTTAAGTTACAATGTTACCACCCTTTATCGAGGTTTCACCACATGATTGATCTTTCTCTCAAGCAGTTTCCATTTCAGAGTGCGTATAATTTTCCCCAAACAGATCTAATTTGAGCCATATAAACATTTCCTTCTGACCTTTTTCAGGGAAGAGTCAATTCGGACAGTCCTACTAGGGGGCATCTTTACTTTTAGGGGCAAAGGTTAGTAGAGACCTGGGAAAGTTTTCCTCCAATAATCCCGGGGAGTATCCCAACCCCACCATATCCTCTCAAATACCCCCAATAAAATTTCCCCCTGCTATCTTTAGCTTGAAAAATTTTGCCCCTTTTTTAATTCCGTATGAATAAATTGATATCCTTTTCCTTCAAATGCGTCAAACTTAGTTGTAGGTCAAATGACGGCCCCGTGACAAAACCTTTTTTTTTTTTCTTCCCCAAAGGCCCATCAGTTGATTAATTATAGTGTTGTCTTTCAATTTGTCCTCGGTTGCTGCGGGGTTCCTCAGATATACATTTTTCCCCCGTTTTAAAAAAGAGGGGGATGAAGGGTAGATGAAACCCTAAGGTTGGATCTTTGTGAAAACGCCCTTTCCCTTTCCTTGTTCCCTGTCCCCCCCTCCCCCAACTGAGCTTGACCCCACTCCACCTGTGTATCTTAATTCTGGGTCAGACGATTCAGGTCTCGGCGAGGGAAGTTGTCTCTTAGTATTTGTCTCACTTAAAAAAATTATATGCTCTTTTTTCTTTAATTCGTGAGGGTCAGTTTTTTTGCGATACAATACCTTTCTCTGCATACCCCTTTAAGTGATTACAGTGCGTTACACTCAGGATCACGTGACTCTTTGTGATGGAATTTCTTTGATTTTCCCTTTTATTGCCATTGGCCCTGTGGCCTAATGAGTCTTCCAGCCAATTCATCCTGCGAATTTGGAAAAAAAGTATTTTTCCCACCTTTTCCCGCATCCCCACTGCCCCCTCCCTAGTGCATCAATTTGTAATAATGCCTCAATTGTTGACTCTGATAGTAATATTAGCCAAAAAAAAGAAGTGGGTCGTTGGGGGCCCTTTTGTACCCCCAAAGTATAAGCCCCCTTTTTTTTTTCCCGTTGTAGCCTTTTTAAAGGTGCCCAATAGAAGGTTGAAAACCTTTGTGACCCATTTAGTTTTTAGATATGCCAGTGATTTGGTAGGTAGCCCCCCACATTAGGATGACAAATAGGTCGATAGAATCATCCCCCTCTTCTGGGTAGGTAGCCCACACAAATTAGATAAGCAGTGCCCACCATTAGTCATTTTTAGCCCCTCTTCCTAATAGTGACCCTTAACTAAGATTATAATTTTTAAAAATATGAAACCCACCTCTTTAGCATTAAACCAGACTCCTTGTCTTTTTAAGAGTTCTCAGTGATGCAGAACATACAATAACAGTAAGAAAAATACATGTTCAAAAACACTTTTCGGTGCCGGCTGTTACAAAGGAAATAGAATTTAAGTATAGTCAGATTGGGGGAGGGAAAAAACTGCTGAGCCATGCAACATGGGATCTAGGATTTGGGCCGCGATAGGGGGGTATAGGGGTTTCCGTGTAGCAGTGGGCCCTTTGTTTTTCCCTATCGGTAAAAGGCCTGGTAAGAGGAGGGCCCCCCTGTGGGCCCGTAGTATGAGGGCCCGCACATAAACTGGGAGCCCGGTGATGAAGTGACTTCACACTCTGTGCTCTCTAGGCCCCCACAGATAAAAAACGCTTTTCATAAGGTGTGGCCTATAAGCTGTCGAAAAATGTGCTCCGGTGCTGGCGGCGTGATGACGTCATGCCACCAGTGTTGGGCAGAAAAGGAAGGCGCTCAGCTGGGGAAGGAGAAAAGTTAAATAATTTTTTATTTTTATTTGGGGGTTTTTATATACCTTTTGGACCTAAAACACGCCTATTAAATGGGGGGGGGGGTTTTGGGGGGGGGGGCCTTTTACAAACTACCAAATGATTTGGGGACCTTTTAACACGCCTACCTAATTTTTAGGGGGGGACCTATTCATGCCTACTAAGAGGTGGGGAAACCCATTAAAGCCTTTCCTGAGGAGGGGACCTATTCATGCTACCCCTTTAAAGGAGGTGGAGAACCTTTTAACGCCTTTTCCCTAATGGGAGGGGACCTATACAAGGGTACCTAACTGGGAGGGGACCTATAATGCCCCACCTAATGAGGGGGGGAACCCTTTTACATGCCTACCCCTAACGGAGGAGGGGCCCATTTCCCTTGGGAACCCCAACTGAGGTGGGGAATTTTTACATGCCTACCTAATGATTTTGGGGGGGGACCTTTTACATGCCTACCTTTAATGGGAGAACCCTTTTTAACTCCCACCTGGGGGGGCCCTTTTTTTTTTTTTTTTTTTTTTTTTTTTTTGCTTTCCCTTTTTGCTGTTTTGTTTTTTAAAAAATGCTATAAACTTTTTTTTTCCGTTTTATTTTTTTAATTTTTTTTATCCTTTATTGTTAGGATTTTTTGGGAAAAAAGTTCAGCATTAAAAAAGGGGTTTTTTTTTTTGGCCCTTGCTGCTGATAGTTATTTTTTTAACAAAAATATAATTCCCGTTCTTGTTCTAAATTAATATTTAACCCTTTTTTGTTTGGTTTTTAAAGAAACAAAATTTCCGCAAATAATAGGGTTTAAATTTTTGCCCCTTTTTTTCCCCCTTGTTGCTTTTTATGTGTTTTCAAAAAAAAGCTTTTAATTTGTCCTCGCTCTTAAACCCTTTAAAATTTAGGGTTGTTTTCACCGGGGCGTTTTTTCCCATTTGTTTTGGATCCCTTTTGTGCAAACAAAAGGAATTTTATAAAATTGTCCCGTGTGATTAACATTAAGAGAGAGAGAACTAAGTTTACGTTAAATGTACCTTAAATTTACCTTAAATTGGGGGGTGAGGGAGGAGGGGAGAGGGAGAATGGGGGGGGGGGTGGCCCAGACACTTTGGCTGCATGGGGCACTGCAATTCTTGATGTCGGCCCTGCCTGGCACCCATTGCTTCACTTTGCTGATCATGCACTGCAAGGCAGGGGTAAAGCTACTGTCGTGCTAGGGCTGCATCTGTTGGGTGTTCCTATGCTGCCTGGCCCGGTAGTGAACTTAATGGGAGTGAACATGCTGAGAAGAAAAGTTTACCTTAAATGTTAGAATCTATTGAAACAAGTTCTGTATGAATAGGGTTAATTGTTGCTTTTAATCAGGTAGCATGCTATTCGATAGCTTTGGTTAAAATATGATCACAAATGTGAAGGATGTAAGCTGTGAACAAGGAACCTGTGGTTCCGAAATGCGTCAGCATCTATCATGCATTTACATTAACCTTGTACCTTTTTAAAAATCCACGTCTCATTTTTAATGAGTTGAAATAAAATATTTTTATTTTACGTATGGGCTGGTGTTCACCTCAACCCTGACTTCGTTTGCAAGTAACTTCAACCTATAAATGCCTACCTAACTGAGGAGAACTACGCATGCCTACCTAACTGAGGGGTCCTATACCTACCTACCTAACTGAGAGATCTTATACACGCCTACCTAACTGAGGGGTCCTATACATGCCTACCTAACTGAGGGGTCCTATACATGCCTACCTAACTGAGGGGTTCTATACACGCTTACCTGAGGGGTTCTATACACGCTTACCTAATTGAGGGGTTCTATACACGCTTACCTGATTGAGGGGTTCTATACACACTTACCTAAGGAGACCTATACATACCTACCTAACTGAGGGGTCCTATACATGTCTACCTAACTGAGGAGAGGACCTATACACACTTACCTAACTTAGGAGACCTATGCATGCCTAACTAACTAAGGAGGGAATCTATACATGCCTAACTGAGGAGGGGACCTATACATGCCTACCTAACTGAGAGGTCCTATACATGCTTACCTAACTGAAGGGACCTATACATATTGCTCTAAAATTGGGATTAAAGGTGGAAAAGTCATATGTACCTTAAAATGGAAAGTGATACAAATAAAAACCATAACCCCATTACAACTTATCCCTGACGCAGCTTAGCTAACAGAAAGAGGTTATTGGTCTAAGAAAAACTTATAAAACACATTAAACATTTTTTATAAATCTGGTATTGATGGAATTCTACAGACTCACAAAATAAAGATAATGGGTGACATATATGAATCTCGCCGCATCGGAGCGCATGTTTCTGGCAGTTTTCCGGCGAAATTTGCGCCTGATTTATGTCGGTGCCGAGGTGCACTCATACATGCGGTGTAAAGTCCGCCGCGCCTCGCCAGTGTGTGAGGCGCAGTGCGGGACTCAGGCGCAGTGCGAGACTGCGTCTAACAGGTATTCCGATTCGAGACAGGCTGGAAAACATCGACAATTCATTAAATTTGTCCGTGCGGCATGGAGTATGAATAAAAAAAAAAAAAATCGCCTTTATAAAGGCGTAAAACATTCTCTGAAAGAGAGCTCAAACCTACTTAAAAATACATAAATAAAATCACTTTCCAAGAATCTAGAACGGCGCAACATCGGGAATTTGGATATTGAAAATTGCCGGGAAATACAGTAATTCAAATTCTGTAAACTCTTCTCATTGGTCTGCAGAAACCAGCCAATCAGAATAGGAGCGACAGTGACCCATTAAAACCTATGGAGAAGTATGGACCAATCAAAATCAAAGGCGGGACAGTTCAAAATACAGTAAAAATGCAGAAAAGAGCTGATTGGCTGAGCTAGCAGGGGCTTGGCTATCCCGACCAATCAGAGCGCGAGGTACTTGTCCCATTATAGTCTATGGACAGATCGGGGCAATAAAATCTCAGCTCTCAGCACCATGCGGCATGGAGTATGATTAAAAAAATCATTTTTAATAAGTGTAAAATATTATCTGAAAAAGAGCTGAAACCTTTTATAAACATAAATCAATCAAATCACTAACAATGCGTTTGTCGCCGTCACCGGCGCTACATCAGGAATTGGGATATAGAGAATTGCCGGGAAATACAGTAATTCAAATTCTGTAAGCTCTTCTCATTGGTCGGCAAAAACCAATTTGATTTGATTGATTTATGTTTTTAGAAGGTTTCAGCTCTTTTTCAGAGAATGTTTTACACCTAATAAAAATGATTGTTTTAATCACACGCCATGCCGCACAGCGCTGAGAGCCGAGATTTCATTGCCCCGATCTCTCCATAGACTACAATGGGACAAGTAGCTCGTGCTCTGATTGGCCACGATAGCCAAGCCTCCGCTAGCTCAACCAATCAGCTCTTTTCTGCATTTTTACTGTATTTTGAATGTCCCGCCTTTGATTTTGATTGGTCAATATTTCTCCATAGGTTATAATGGGTCCCTGTCGCTCCTATTCTGATTGGCCAGGATTGCCAAGCCCCCGCTAGCTCAACCAATCAGCTGCTTTCTGCATTTTTACTGTATTTTGAACTGTCCGCCTTTTCATTTGATTGGTCAATACTTCTCCATAGGTTATAATGGGTCTCTGTCGCTCTTATTCTGATTGGCTGTTTTTTGCCGACCAATGAGAAGAGCTTACAGAATTTAAATTACTGTATTTCCCAGCAATTCTCTATATCCCAATTCCTTATGTAGCGCCGATGACGGCGACAAACGCGTTGTTAGGGATTTGATTAATTTATGTTTATAGAAGGTTTCAGCTCTATTTCAGATCATATTTTACACCTAATAAAAACTATTTTTTTAATCATACTCCATGCCGCCTGGCGCTGAGAGCCGAGATTTCATTGCCCCGATCTGGCCATAGACTACAATGGAACAAGTAGCTCGCGCTCTGATTGGCCGAGATAGCCAAGCCCCCGCTAGCTCAACCAATCAGCTCTTTTCTGCATTTTTACTGTGTTTTGAACTGTCCCACCTTTGATTTTGATTGGTCCCTTTTTCTCCATAGGTTATAATGGGTCGCTTCCATTCTGATTGGCTGGTTTCTGCCGACCAATGAGAAGCGCTTACAGATTTTGAATTACTGTATTTCCCGGCAATTTCCAAGGTAGCGCTGTTCTAGATTTTTGGAAAGTGATTAAATAAGGTTTGAGCTCTTTCTGATAATGTTTTACGCCTTTATAAAGGCGATTTTTTTGGAATCATACTCCATGCCGCACGGCGCTGAGAACCGAGATTTCTGTTGCCATCTTTTATATGGTTCCTCTCATGTTCCGTTCTCGCTTCACTTCGCCTCCGCCGGAGCATTTAGACCAGAATCAACCAGGTCTGCCTGTCGGAGCTGCCGAGCGCTGCACTGCGCCGCACTTTTCCGACCCGCGATCGTACATGCCTCGGAGTTTTCGAGCACGCTGCGACCCGCCCCCGGAACGCCTACTCCGCGCCCATTGCACGCCCCTTCATGTGAGGCGCATCTGAAAGAGGCGAACGCTGCGCCTAACATCGCATCTCTGCGTCCGACAGGGGATTTGGGCCGGTGAGGCGCCTCGCATGAAGGATACGCCAGAAAACAGGCGTAAATCCCATTCATACATGTCGCCCAATGTGTCATTAATATCACATAGTACGTTTCCACAAAAATAAACCCCCAAAATGAGCTTTTTCCCCATTCACCCTATGTTTTTTTTTTTTGTTTTTTTTGGGGGGGGGGGAGGCGGCGTGGTGGCGCAGACACTTTGGCTGCATGGGGCACTGAAATTCTTGATGCCGGCCCTGCCTGGCACCCATGGCTTCATCTGAAAGGTTGCTTTGCTGATCCTGAACTGCAAGGCAGGGGTAAAGCTACTGCCATGCTAGGGTTGCATCTGTTGGGTGTTCCTATGCTGCCAGGCCCAGTAGTGAACATAATGGGAGTGAACATGCTAAGAAGAAAAGTGCAGAGCTGCTGCTGTACTCCAGGGCACACAGCTTAGGCCTCATAGTATGGCCGGAACATAACTCCTGCCTTTCAGGATGCAAAATTAAACACCATACACTACTGTGCCAGGCTCTTGGCCTTTGGGGCCATTACTGCTGCTATGGTGGTAGTAGTCTGCAATTAATAGGAAAAGTGCTTCTAGACATTACCAAGCTGCTGGACTTGGCTAATAGAAAACATGGCCCTAACAAGCGAGTTGTCAATTGAACCATGGAAAGGGATTATACAAATCAAAGATGAAAGTCTAAATTGGAGTATGCAAAAGATGTTGATTGTACTAGTCACATATGTGTAAAATTTGGTGCAAGTATAAACAAAATGGGAAGATAATAAAAGTAAAACCTACTGCTAGACCAAGGAAGGTGTTAAAGTGTCAGGATAGAAAGCTCTAAGTAATATGCCTTGAAAATAGAAAATTTTGAACCAAATAAATGAAAACCAATAGGTATAAACCCACATATGTGACAGATTAGTGAGAAACTGCCTTAATGAAATGGGATTTACAAATAGAAATTGCAAATGAAAACTAGCAATAACCCCTAAGCAGAAAGAAAGGAAGCTCACAATTGACTAACGAGAAATACCCCCCAAAAAACACACAATTATTTTTTTATGCAATTTGTAATCTGCATTGGTAAAAATATACACTGAAGTTTATAATGTATAGTACAGCGGATATTCCCATTTAATGGGAAGGTGCTGTATATGCAATTTTCATTCCAACATATGCAGCAGAATACACATGAACATTATATCATGTGAACACTGACTAAATGTGCTAGGAACTTTGCACCTTTCATATGGTGTGAATATGGTACTATATCACTGGCTATTGTCCCTGCTCCGTCTTTCATATTTACATTTAAAGAGGTTTTCTTATCATGCTGTTTCACAGAACCTGCTCTTCACAGCCGACTTCAGGCTCTAACATCCTGGTTCAGCTGTGGGTAGTTTTACAGCATTGACTGACATTTCAGCTCTATCATTGCTAGCTGTTAGAGGGACACTGGTGATGAAGGGGTTTAAACAGAAGGATACAAGACTACATAGCTCTAAAGGGTTAAAGTTTGTCAGTAAGAAAAATAAAACACGCCCTTTTTCTTCTGATAAGATACAGCAGGGAGTGATGTTGTCATCCCAGCCAGAGTTGCTAGAGCAGAGAGAGGTGGTCGATAACCTAGGAAACCTTCAGTAAACAAGCAGGAGTTAAAGGAGTTGTCTCACTACATTGATTCATCTTACCTCAGTCCTGTTTTCTTGCTTTCATTTTGAATTCAGGGGCGTGTTTACTGGCTTCTACTAGGCAGCAGTAGAAGCCAGGTCTGTAGCTATAGCAACCAGTGCTGGCAGCCTATCATGAGGGAACAAACAGGTCTGTAGCTACACAGGGCCGTCTCTTCCATTGGGCCAGGTAGGCCAGTGCCCGGGGGCCCCCAAGCGACTGCCTGCCCAATGAATTTATTCACCGCAGCCCGCCGGACACAGTCTTTCCGCCCTGCCTGCGCTTAGTTATTTGTCCCAGGCTGCGCAGACAGGGCGGTGCGGGCTGCGGAGGTAAGAGAGCAGCAGGGCGGCCCCTTATTACGCTGCTCCTGCGCTTTACAATTCACAGCGCAGGCCGGGACGGCGCCATCTTTCCTCACTGCGGCGCCGCCCTGCCTGCTCTTTGAACAGTAAAGCGCAGGCGCGGCAATTGAGCAGGAGCCCTGCGTGCCGGCCCCTGCTATCGTTGCTATGCCGCGCCTGCACTTTACTATTCACAGCCCAGGCAGGGCGGCGCCGCAGTGAGGATAGCGGCGCGCCGCCCGGCCTGCGCTGTGAATTGTAAAGCGCAGGCGCGGCATCAATCATTCAGGCAGCAGGTACTCCCGGCGGCCAGTCTTCTCCATCCCCCGCCGGGCCGCTCGGAAATGGAGTTTTGGTGCGGCAGCGCAGCCGCACAGTGGCCCTTAAGAGAAAATTAAAAAAAAAAAGGTCCCGCCTCTTCACAGCAGACGGGCACCAGGCCAGCCACAGCAGCACGATGTATGTCCCGGAGTTAGGGGGACAGTGACTTGATGTCACTGTCCCCCACCCATATGACCATGTCATTGTCTTGTCCCCACTCATTTGGCATGTCACTGTGACATGGCCAAACGAGTGGGGAGCAGTGACATGGCCATATGGGTGGGGGACAATGACATGACTATCATGTAACTTCTGTTTGTGGTCAGCCAGCCTTCCTGACCTGTGCCACTGTCCCCCAGAGTCTCTTAGCATATAGTAATGGCCGCACCACATAGCTGTTACTATATGATAAGAGACTCTGGGGGACAGTGGCACAGGTCAGGAAGGCTGGCTGACCACAAACAGAAGTTACATGACTTAATGTGTGCCCATCCTGTGCCCCCAGGCCAGTCCATGCAGCAGTTCCTAAGTTACATATATTGCTGCGTCGTCCGGCCTGGGAACACAGGATGGCTTTCCATGACCCATATAGCCCCTCCATCATGTGGTCAGCCATCCTGTATCCCCAGGCCAGTCCACGCAGCAGCTCCTAAGTCATATAAATTGCTGCGTAGTCTGGGCTGGGGACACAGGATGGCTGACCATGACCCTTATAGCCCCTCCATCATGTGGCCAGCCATCCTGTGTCCCCAGGCCAGTCCACGCAGCAGCTCCTAAGTCATATAAATTGCTGCGTAGTCTGGTCTGGGGGCACAGGATGGCTGTCCATGACCCGTATAGCCCCTCCATCATTTGGTCAGCCATCCTGTGTCCCCAGACCAGACCATGGAGCAATTTATATAACTTAGTAGCTGCTGCGTGGTCTGGTTGGGGGGGGGCCCAGTGCCCAGCTCTGCCCAGGGGCCCATAATGCTGTTAAGACGGCCCTGTAGCTACAGCCCATAGAGAGGGGATATCCATAAATAGGAGAATGTTAATGGACACATATTGCCAAGTAACTTGTTTTTGCAAGATCTTTAACAAAAAAAGCAATCCTTGTAGTGAGGACTGTTCTAGCTCTGAAGTGAAGTCTTTTAACATTTTTCCTACATGTTTAAAGCTAAAAAATGTGGTGAGAAAACCACTTTAATGTATATATACCAATATACCTGCCTATCTTTCTTAGCTGGCCCTATATACCTGCCTACCTGCTATAATTGGCCCTATATACCACCCTACCTGCTATAACTGTCCCTATATACCTGCCTACCTGCTATAACTGGCCCTATATACCTGTCTACCTGCTGTAACTGGCCCTATACACCTATCTAACTGCTGTAACTGGCCCTATATACCACCCTACCTGCTGTAACTGGCCCTATATACCACCCTACCTGCTATAACTGGCCCTATATTCCACCCTACCTGCTGTAACTGGCCCTATATACCACCCTACCTGCTATAACTGGCCCTATATACCATCCTACCTACCTTAACTGGCTCTATATATCACCCTACCTGCTGTAGCTGGCCCTGTCTACCTGCCTACCTATTAGAAGGGGCCCTATCTACCTGCCTACCTACCAGAACTGGTCGTATCTACCTTCCTACCTACTAGAGGGGGCATCTACCTACCTCTCTTAAGTATACTGGTGTCAGGCACTATATAGACACTCTATTGTGAAAATATGCAGTCTGCAAAGCACCTGTATATACTGGTATATTCCACTATCTGGCGGTAATATTGGTCTTTGTATACTGATCTTTATTCGGTAATAGTATAGAGGTATTATTCAGTCACTATGTGTTGGTAATTTGTGATCGTGTTCTGGTGATATAATTGAGTCCTTATGTAGTAGCATTATTGGTGATGTTGGTCTAGGTTTAGTGGGATTTGTTTGGTAGCAGTTTGATGGTGATATCTATGGTGAGGTATTCACTCCTTGTATTATCTAGTAGAGATGAGCGAGCCATAAATAATTCGAGCTCGGGCCAAGCTTTGAATTTTGAGAAATTCGAACCGAACCCCAAACCCCATTAAAGTCAATGGGAGATGATGTTCAGATTAATTTTTATAATAACTTATGTGAGTAGAAGCCGCAATTACTTTCCATAAGAGTAAAATGGATACGTGGAACCACTTAGTGAAGACAATTTGGCTATAAGCGTCACAGAAAAAAATTCACAGGCTAAAATCATTCATTCCTTTCAATGGCTAACTGAAAAGATGAGGACTGTGTAGCTATATGAGGTGCAGCAATAGCAGCTGCTACGGGGTCCTTTTGACACATAAGATGATGCCGGTATTGGAAATGACACATGGTAACTGGCAGGAGCCCCCTTTCACTTTTTTCACAAGGGCCCAAGAACATGTCATATATGTGGTAGCAGCTAGAACATCCCAATGGGGAGCATGGAGGTTAAGCTGGCAAGGCCGTAGTTATAGGGGGTGCAGCGGTAGGCAGGGCTGCCATCAGTCATCTATTAACCGTTTCAGGACCCCATGCAGCTAAATCAAATGGGGCCCCCACCTATTACTAGTTCCTATTTTTTAACATATCACTGGGCCCCTTTTTGATTAGGGCCCATAAGAGGAGTACTACCCATACTGCCCTATAGGCACCGCTGCCAGTTACCATGTGCCATTTCCAATACCGTTGTCGTCTTATGTGTCAAAGGGGCTTTTGGGCCTCCTCAAGGTGCAGGGCCCCATAGCGGCTGCTACCGTATAACTACGCCCCTGCCAGCTGAACCTCCATCTTCCCCGTTGGGATGTTCCTGCTGCCACCACATATATCACATGTACAAAGCTTGCAAGCAGAGGTGTAACTTGAACTTCTTGGGCCCTGGTGCAAAAAGTGAAATGGGACTCCTGCCAGTTACCATGTGTCTCAACCTCAAACAGTCACACTCCAAACTCCACTATGGTGAAGACCAAAGAGCTGTCGAAGGACACCAGAAATAAAATTGTAGCCCTGCACTAGGCTGGAAAGACGGAATTTGCAATAGGCAAGCAGCTTGGTGTGAAGAAATCAACTGTGGGAGCAATAATTAGAAAATGGAAGACATACAAGACCACTGAAACTCACTCCATTTGGGGCACCACGCAAGATTTCACCCCGTGCGGTCAAAATTATCACAAGAACGGTGAGCAAAAATCCCAGCACTACACGGGGGGACCGAGTGAATGACCTGCAGAGAGCTGGGACCAACGTAGCAAAGCATACCATATGTAATACACTACGCTGCAAGGGACTCAGATCCTGCAGTGCCAGACATGTCCCCCTGCTTAAGCCAGTACATGTCCAGGCCATCTGAAGTTTGCTAGACAGCATTTGGATGATCCAGAAGAGTACTGGGAGAATGTCATATTGTCAGATGAAACCAAAGTACAACTGTTTGGTAGAAACAGAAATACATTTCTTTCTATAGGACATTTATCAACGGTGTCTTCAACAGTAGCATGACCCCAAAACCAGCTAAAATGACCTTTTGGACACTCAATAAAATTTTCAAGAAGAAATGAGTATTTGACACAAGATTTTTTTGAATATGACATTAACTATCGGTGTCTTTTACAGCAGCATGACCCCAAAACCCGCAAAAATGACCTTTTGGACACTCAATAAAAATTGCAACAAGCAACCACTATGTGAAAGCAATTAGTTTGTATAGCAGATTTGCTAATGCAGTCTTCTGCAATAGCTGTACCCTCAAAACAGCAGAAATGAACTTTTGGGCACTCAGAATAAAGACGGGAAAGATGCAGCCAGCAATATAAAAACCTTAACACTTGTTGTCAATGATTCCCTAAGCTTGCTGTGCACCCCCCAACTAATCTAAATAGCTGCTACCGCCAAGGTTGCCAATACGGCAGTATGGGCAGTACTCCTGTCACTAGTTACTAGTCGGTTACATCAGCAACTAACCCCAACCGCATTGTGTTATCAAAAAGCTCTTCAGAATATGGATTATATGGAGTGGTCTGTATATTGGTGACATTTGGGTTGTGTTTGCTTCAGGTTGGACTGATGATGACGATGATGATGATGACGACATTTGTGGTGTGACTGAGAGGACAAGGAGCTAAAACCGCTGGATGCAGGTTGTGTTAACTACTGAAGAACAGTTTGGTGATGCTCTTCAGTAATCAGACACACAGTCCTGCAACTGACAATGTGCTCGCTTGTGTGCTGTCCAGAGCACTGGAAGGAGTGCCTTGTCTTGTACCTCTAGCTCCACGTCCTATGCCCCTCATTGCTCACTTACCATCTCTAGTTTTCTCTATGTTGAAAAAATAAATATTAAAAAGGTCAAGATTTTTCACAGTCTTATTGAAGAACTGTACTCCAAAGACAGCAAATCAACAGTGTTCTTAAATGCCTATACTTTGCAACTGGCAACTAGGATTATAAACAGATTTTTTTCCATGGAATATCCGTGAAATGGGGTTTTATGGAAGAACCGTGACAGCACCTAAACAGTGTTCTTAAATGCCTATACTTTGCAACTGGCAATTAGGATTATAAACAGATTTTTTCTATGGAATATCCGTGAAATGGGGTCTTATAGAAGAACCCTGACAGCAAAGCAACAATGTTCTTAAATGCCTATACTTTGCAACAGGCAAATAGGAGTAGAAATAGAATTTTTATATGGAATATCTGTTAACGCTGTCTTATGGAAGAACCCTGGAAGCAACACTGCAACACTTGCATTTCTTTCTATGGCAGATTTGCTGATGTTGTCTTCTGCAGTGGCTGGACTCCAAAACAGGAGAAATTAACTTTTGGACACTCTGAATAATGATTGGAAAAATGCAGCCAGCTATACAAAGCTATACACTATACAGAAGCTATATAAAACTCCCTAACTATTGATGTGTATGATTCCCTAAGCTAGCTTCCCCCCCCCCCCCCCCCCCGACTACTCTAACGAGCAGCTTTTCCTGTGTAAAATAGCTAGAAAATGGTGTTTCTGCCTGCTGGCAAATAAGCACACAGAGGCAGCCGTGTGTTCAGTACTGAGAGTAAGGTTGAAATGGCATTCAATAGGAAATACAGATACATACACATAAGACGGTCATGGGATTTTAGCAGCCGATGAGTTCCCTACACCCTCAGTGGTGACATTTTTCACCCCCCCCACTGATTGCTGGCAGCTAAAACTGAAGGAAGCAGCTGAAAGTGAAAGTAAAAATGGCGCCAAAAGCATGTTCCGAACGAAAATTTGGTTTGGTTCGTGTTCAGAAAATTCGGCTCCAACTAACCATTTTTACGAACGGTTCGCTCAACACTATTATCTAGTAACTGCGTCACTTAAGAGGTCCTGGTAAATGTTTGTGGTCGGGGAGGCGGGAGGAAGGTGAGCATCCAAAAGTTTTCTATGGGGCCCAGACACCCCTGCCCCTGGCTGTACTTATAAATTAGTATTAGGACCCAGAATTGTCAGACATTTATGCCTGTACTCAGAAGTAAGAGCGACACATTACACAGGTATGGTGCCTCTTCTTTATGAGGACACTGCTACCAGTTTTTAAGCCTCATATCTTCATGCAGTGGTGGTTTAGCATCTTTGGGTCGCTTAGAACCATTCTAGCTGTACCTCTATTAAGTTTAATAACAGGTATTTTAGCTTTGATAAGCCTTTCAGTTATCTCCAGAAACTTCAGACATGCAATTGTCCCAATACAGCCACAGACAGCAGGGACAAACTAAGAATTTTTAAGAAGGTGTTTCCAACTTCGCAGCCAGTACTGGTCCTTCTTCCTCCTTTTCTTATCTAATAAGAAACCACAATCCCAAAAAACCCTATCAACGTAAAACTGTGGGGGATTTGTTGTTTCATAAAATTAAATGCTATGACTCACAGTGACTAAAAATTTACATGACGCAGTCAAGGACATGAAAAATTTTTTGGGGGTGGAACCCCCCACGCCACCACACCTTTAATCTCCCTTTGCACATTTCAAAGTTGGCAAATATGTTTCCAGGCGCGGGGAAAAACCCCCTGTGTGGGCCCCTGGACAATGGGGCATTTTTCATTGCATCATACTGTTTGGGTTTTCTTTAGTGCAATTAGCATGACCCAGAGATGCTGGAGATGATGCCCAGACTTCTCAGTAAGGACTTGTTAAAAACTTTAAAGAGGCCTTCGCCTCCAGGGAAAAATCATGAATAAAGGGGACTAAAAACAAACACTCCATAAATAGCTTCATTAGGGAAATCAAAGCATTTACCCTTTAAATTTAATTTAAAAAACAAGGCCCTTAAAGACGGACTAATTCGGGCCAATGGGGCACCTGACAGATTTATAGAGCTGTAACATAGGATCCCTCCGATAATTGCTTTTGAGCTGGGGAAATCCCTGTGAAAGGGGGAAACCCGGAATCACATCCTGAACAACGGTAAGCTCTGTGCTGCTTTTCTGTGCGGATTAAAAATCAAATATAATTTAGATGCCCCCTTAAAAACCCGTAAAACATGCCCCCTGCATTCTTTGTAGTGTTTTGACCAAATTACCCGTACAAGCAACTATGCCCTCAGCCCCCCGCACAGTTGGTATCTCCAACAGAAGGGAAACTCACTAAAGAGAAAAAAACACTTAAAGGGTTTTGTCAAATGTAAAGTTGACGGGGCCTCCAAAAAGGGTATTTAATCACTTTTCAAATATTTGTGATTACAAAAAATTTCATCAGAGAGCTAAAGGCTGCCTTACCTGCCCCCCTTTCCTACCTTCCCGGAATGTGAAATAAATCCTCTGGATTGCTAAAGAAAAGTTTGGAAAAAAATCTTATAATTTTAAAACTACTATTTGTTGTCTGTTTTGTGTGGAGGGGAATAAGTATGTAGCTCAGAGTTTAAACTATCCTACCTACCACTGAAGGGACCTATATACC
>JAODAL010042055.1:0-35236 GCA_025379985.1 Phyllomedusa bahiana
GGGAAAGGGCGCAGCATCACAGGATTAAATGATCCCAGATACCACCCTGTAGCTGTTTGGGAAAGCGGCCTCCGGTCCCATTGGCTGGTGCGACTCGCCTTGTGTTAGGAGTGACTGGGCCCCTGTCACTCACACAGCTCCCAGCAGACTGTCTATCAGGGTGGGGTCGCTGATCAGCTCCTGCAGACTCTTCCTCCCTGCAAGCCGAGCGCTGCCCAGCCCTGACAACCACAGTGTTTTTTGGGGTTTTTTTTGTAAAAAGAAACACCAGGAAACACCAAGAAACACCAGGAATAATATCTAGTATATAAAACCCTAGAATAACATAAATAGATAGTGCAATCCTGTTCAGAACGTACAGCCAGGGAGGACAGATAGGGGAGACATAAAGTGAACCCTAAAACAAGTCACCCCCCAGCTGTTCCTACCTACTTGCCGGTCTAACCCTGAGTGGTTGACGACAACTGGACGATATATCCTGCTTTTTTTAAAGTGAACACAGAGACCAAACAAGACAAACAAACACAGAAGAATGGTCATACAGAAAAGGGTAAAAAACCAAGCAGGAAAAAGCAGTACAAAATCAGCAAGAATACGGAGTGTCAGGAGAGCAAGAGATCAGAAATCAAAAATAACAACTTTACAGACAGAAAATGATGCAGAAGTCTGACTGCGGATGGAAGAAGCAGTACCCTACCTTTTATCAGGGGCCACCCTGACTGGAAACACCAGGCTTGTAAAGGTTCTGGCGATGGAAAATTCTGATGAGATGAGGACTTGTAGGTCCTTACCCAAGACCCATGTTCACTCCTCAGGACCATAACCCTTCCAATTGACGAGATACTGGATAGAATTCTGGACCCAACAGGAATCCAGAGTCTTTTCAACTTCAAATTCCAGCTCCCTTTGGACCACAACAGTAGCTTGTGAGTTTCAAAACAGATTTATGAAATACATTATGTATACAAAAAGTGCTAGGTAACTTTAATCTAAACAAAACAGAATTTATGATGTCAGTAAAACAGTATGGACCGATATAACACAGAGCAAATTTTATAGAAGGAACCTTGAGGCACAGGTTCTTCGTAGACAAACATACTCACTCTCCCACAACATAATCAGGACCTAGAGAATGTTATTTTTATTGGCCTGACTTAGTTGATTATTTTGGGCTTTAACCAAGTTCTGAAGAGCCTGAGCCCAGACTGTGCACAGTCACTGGTATGCTAGTTAGGCGGTAGGGTTAACAGACTCTTGGTTCCAGTAGGATAAGAACCAGGGATTATACCAGTAATTACAGAAGAACGACAATGTTTTAGTTGAAAAATTCACATTGTGGTTAATAGCAATGGAGGAGGAAGCAGATCTATATAGGGTCTGAACCCCTGTCCTTCTTCTCCAAAAAAAAACCCCGCCCCCATGGAAGAATTAGAAGGACGGATGTGCCCCTTTTAGAGACTATCCTGTATGTTTTCCGCATAGCCTCATAGCCGGGAGCAGATAGATTGAAGATCCTTCACTTAGGGTATTTAGACCCAGATAGGAGTTCAATATCACAGTCATAAGGTCTATGGGGGGTCAACAAATCAGCAAATTTTTTTGTCGATGACATTGAAAAAATCAGAGATACACTCAGGCAGGCTAACTTCATTCATTTGACACAGGAAAAAGCAGTACAAAATTAGCAAGAATATGTAGGGTCAGGAGCGCAAGCAAGAGGTCAAAAATCAAAAGTAACAATCCAAGGTAAACACCAGCCAATTTCAAAGAAGACTTATAGCAAGCACGGGAAGAGGGCTAATGGTATCCATCCCTGCTGTTAGCGATGACTGTCAGCTGTAGTGAACAGTCGCTAGCCGCCGCACAGTGCTATCTTGGGTCGGGCCAGCAGGAGGCTGGACTGTGAAGATGCTGTGCGAAGCCGGCAGCATCTCCCTAGTCCAGCCTCCTACCACCCTGAGATGATACATTCGGACTATAAGATGCAGTTCTATTTTCCCCCAAAAATTTTGGGGGAAAATGTGTGTCTTATAGTCCAAAAAACACTGTATGTAAGAACCATAGACTATAATTATTAATACACGTGTGGAAGGATTCAAATGCTGCCAAAATAGAAAAAACATTAGGAGTGGGCTACATGTTACAATAAATGACTGGTTGAATGGCATCAGGATTTTCTGGTATTTAATGTTCTGATAAGATATAAAGAAGAGAGAACCAAAAGGTTAATATCTAAAAAAGCAATAACACTTTCAAAAGGCAAATAGATTTGCATGGCTGTTTTGCCACAGAATTGCTGAGTTTTCTTATGGCCAATTGTAAGGGTTCGGTGGATTCGCTGGACCACCGCAAGCGATGATCGTTAAGCCACGCCAGGGAGCAGAGTCTAAGTAGCCCCCGGTTTTCACCAGAGCCCGCCGCAAAGCGGGTTGGACTTGCTGCGGCGTGAGGCTACCAGGTCGCTACCCCTGACGTGACTTGCTTGCGATGACGGCCGGGGTACTGTGAGGTACAGAATTGGAATCCAAAGGCGTAGTCGGGGACAGGCAGGAGGTCAGGGAAGGTGGCAGAGGTTCGTGGTCAGAGACAGGCAGACGGTCAGGGCAGGCGGCAAACAGGCAAGGTCAGGAAACGTAGCGGAACGGACTGGTACACGGTAAATCAGACAGGACTTTCCAACACTCAGAACTAGGCTAACGCACACCAACAAACTGGCAGAGAGTACTGGGGGCATATACCTTAAATAGGGCCAGCAGCCAGCAATTGACCCAATTACCGGCGTACTGGCCCTTTAAATCCGGACCAGCCGTCGCGCGCGCGCCCTAGGGAGCGGATACGCGCGCGGCGGCCAGGACAGGCAGGGGCAGCGCACACCGGAGCGTGGACAGGTAAGTGGCTGGGCGCCGGACCTGAGGTGGCAGGGGGATGGTCGCGGGTAGCCGCGGCGCCCGCGCTGGACCCCCTGCGGGCAGGAGGGCGGCTGCGGGGCGCAATGGCACCCGCGCCAGCCCCCATGACACCAACACTATGCTGTAAATTGTACTGCTCTAACACAGCAATCCTGACTGACTGTTTAGTTATACGATATGTTGAAATACAAAATGTTATACTTTTATTAAATCTCACAAGAGCCTAATTAAGGTTCTGTACACATATAGTTTTTAAACATGTCATCTGCCTGCTAATGTGTGTATACAGTGAGAAGGCAGGGATGGTAAAAACTGTCCCTGCCCTTTCAGGGGAGAGCTCAGCTAACTCAGCTCTCCATTTATGTAGCTGCATAATTAGGGGGACATGTATGAAAACTGTCTAGGTGTAAGACTTTCTTTGTTGCCAATAGCAACCAATCAGAGCACCTCTCTCATTTTTTTTAAATATTATATAAAATAATAGGGAAGCTCTGATTGGTTGATATGGGCAACAAAGAAAGTCTTAGGCCATGTTCACACGGCTTAAAACTGGACGTATTTCAGTCTGTAATTACGCGCCGGAGTGCGCAAATTACGGGCTGAAAACGTCCAGTCATTACGGTAATCCACAGTTCTCATAGCCCCGGTTCACACGGCTTATTCAAGCCGGAATTGCGTGCTGGATTGCGCTCGCAATTCCGGCTTGAATAAGGGGTGGGACGGGGGCGCGGCCCGGCGGCCCCATAGACTTTCATTATCCACGGCGCGAATTGCGCCTGGATAATGTGCATGTCACTTTCTCCCCGCACAGGAGAACGGTGGATTACCGTAATTACTGCGACGGATTGACGCCATATTGCAGCACAAAACCGGCGCACAGTACGCCGCCAATCCGCGGCAAAATAAGCCGTGTGAACGGCCCCATAGAGAACTATGGATTACGTCTCCTCTCCCTGCTATTTTCGTTAGCCAAGGATCAATAGTATGGGTGCAACGAAAATAAGGAAATAAACATGATTTTATTGATTTAATATTTTTTTCGTTACCCCCATATTATCATTCGTTTTATATACACATCGGGACAACTTCTGTAGTCTTATAATTTGATTTCGGCCATGTACAGTTTTATTTCAGATTGCATTAGAAAACCCATAGGAGCGTCGCTCGCTCTCCCATTGGTCCAAATAACGGCGCCTCTTTTAACTTAGCCAATCACAGAGCGCGCTCAGAATTTCTTTTCCCATAGAACTCTATGAGAAAGTAGCTCGCGCTCTGATTGGCTAAGCTGGACGAGCCCCCGCCGCTTCAACCAATCAGCTCGTTTCTGCATTTTTACTGTATTTTGAACTGTCCCGCCTTTGAATATGATTGGTCAATTTTTCTCCATAGGATATAATGGGACATTGTCGCTCCTATTTGAAGGGTCAATTCTCCCCCAAATGGGTTAAGGGGGACATGCGCTCCTTTTTCTGTTTGGCAGGTTTATGCCGACAAATGAAATGTTAAACAATTTTAATACTGTATTTCCCGGGATTCTCTCTATGAAATTCCCCATTGTCACATCCTGCCATTTGGGGGGGCTACGCCGGAAATTTTAAAAATGCGTCCCTTTTATAGTTAGCCTGTCATATTGTTGTTTCCCCTTTGTCCTTTTTTCTTCCCCGGGGGGGTGGTTTTTTGGGGGGCCCGGGGGCCCCTGTTTTTTAAGGGGGGGGGGGGTGGGTTTCCCCCAAAAAGCAGGGACAGAGGCGGGGATCATGTCAGGGCCCCATTGTCCGTTTTTTGTGTGCGCCCTGACCTCCTAACATTATAGCGGGCCCCCTTATTCCACCAAATTCCCCGGGCGGTTCAGGAGAACACCGATCTATCGGTTTCGACCCTGGACAATTAACTACCCAGTTTAGGGCTGGCAGGTTTTATGTCCAATTCGCTTCGCTTGGAGCAGTCAACCCCTGTCCAGTCGTCCATCCTGTCCCCCCTGTCGGGGAAATATTGGAGGAAAACCTAAAGGGTTACAACTTGACGGTAATGTTTTGGGATTCAGGAATTGGCCTTTTTTTGGTTTTTCCTTTTTCCTCTGAAGCTGAAAAATCGCCATGGGGGGTGTCATCCTCCAGGACACCGAGGGTTGGCATGGCATACCCCCCAGGCCGGGAAGGGCGCGTGGACACATTTTTTTTAGCATGGAAAAGATTTATGATGACCCCAACCGGGCGGTTTAGCTAAAACCCCTTCCCTGTATCCACAGGGTCGCCGCTCGTGAGGTTTACTGCTCCGGTTTCCGCCAATGGAGTTCATAATTGGGGGGGGGGGGGGGGGGGGGGGGGGGGGGGGGGGGGGGGGGGGGGGGGGGGGGGGGGGGGGGGGGGGGGGGTGAAAATAAAATTTTAAAAGGGGTTTTGGAGGAAGGATGTTGGTAGAATTAAATTCCAGAAATTTTGGGGGGATTAATGACTTTGGCTATCTTATTGCCCGAGGTGAGAGAGAGACCAGGGGAAAGGAGGGGGGGCCCCACTGGCATTTCAGGGCTGACTCTCCTGTCCAACCTTTTCTCTGGGGGTTTTTTCCCCTTACTTCTTCCACTCCCTTTCCCCATCTCCCGCTTGGGTGCAGGAGAGGAACTTGGTTTGGGGCTCCCGTCGGGCAGTATGGGGAAAAACATGGGGGAAAACGGTTGTTTTACTGTGAGAGTCCGGTCATGTCCTGAGGAGCTCCCCACCACCCCAAGTCTGGGGGGAAACACAAACCCTGAAGAACGTCAAAAAAGGATAACTCAGGTAAGGTCCCCCCAAAACTTGGATAACAATTTCCTTGCCTGAACTCTAATTTTGGGGTTAAGGTTTTGCTTCCCAGCTTGATCGTTGGGGCTGGTAATTTTTTTAAATTTTGGGGGGGCTAAAGCCTTAGGTTTTAGAGCAACCCCACTATGTTTCCTTTTTGGTTTCAGGGGAGATTCTACCCCCTAATGGGGGGAAGGATAAGATACCGAAACTACCGAAAAACCCCTGAATTTTTGGATGTTTGATTTTAAACTCTGTCTTTCTTTGTCTGGGGGATTTTACCAATGGACATTTTCTAGGTTTCCCGGTTTACGCCTCCATAACCGGGGGGTTTGTGGAGGACTTTGGGATTTTGATAAAATGGGGGAACTCAGGGGTGATCATTTAAAAAGCAGTCTTTGGATCTCCAAAAAAGATAAACATCCCATTCCCGTTTTTTGTCTCTGTTTTAAAGACGCTTTGATAGACCGTTGGGGGACACCCTGCCGCCGAAAATCGGCCTTATGCTGTGCTATAGATCTTCTTGGGTGCGAAGTTGCAGGGGTGTATTTTTAAAAATTATCCCCCCCGGAACGAAAATCTATGGCCCCAATATTTTTAAGGAGAGCCGGGAAAAAGGGTCATATACGACCCTTTTCTCCCCGGGTAGGACGGGGGTTTTTCTTTGTCAGAAAAAAAAGGAGGCCTGCGCCCTTGTATTGACTATAGGGAGATCAATAAAAAACAATTAAAAGACCAGAATCCACTTCCCTGATCCCGGATCTTCAAACGGGTTGGGGCCCAATGGTTCTCCAATCGACCCGGGGGCGTACAACCTTTTTCGTCAGAGAAGGGGACAAAGGGGAAGACCCCCCTTTAATACCCCTGGGGGGTTTTTGGGGAATATTTATCCCTTTGGGCCCCTTTGTAATGCACCCCGTTTTCCAAGTTTTTTTAATGACATTTTCGGGGATTTTCTAGGCTTTTTTAATTGTGTATCTAGGGGACATCCTCATTTTTTTCCCCCGAATTACGATCCCCACGAGATCAAGCGGGAGGCCCTTCCGGTTCGTCAAATCCTTCCCAAATTGTTAATGTTTGTTCGGAGTCCAGGAGAAGGGTTCCTGGGTAATTTTGAGCCCCAGTTCTTTAAGTATGGATTCACAAAGGTTTTGCCATCATGAGTGGGTAGGGCCTCACCTTAAAAGAGACCCAAGTTTTGTGGGGTTTTTTTAACTATTATCGAAAATTTTATTAAGTTTTTTCCCTGATTGTTAAACCCTTATGACCTTACTAAAAAAAAAGTGAGTGACCCACCTCCTGGGCACCAAACCCCGAGCAAAGCTTTTTTACACTAAAAAAAAATGTTTTCGTCTCCCTGTCTTTGCCACCCGCCCCAAAAACAACCCTTTTTGTGGAGTAGATGCGTAAAAAACGGTTGGGGGGCCGTCCTGTCTGGGCTGAACCTTATACCAATCTCGCCCATCGCCTTCTCTCCGAAAATTTTCCTCCCGTGAGATTAAAATACGATATTCCCCCCCCCCCCCAAGGAATTGCTCCCCCTTAAATGGGTTTAAAGGTGGGACACCTTAGGGGGGGGGCTAAAATGTACTTTTTTACAGATATAAAAATCGTTTTCTTAAAATGCAAGGATTAAACCCTGTAAAGGGCCGATTTCTTTGTTTTTAAGGTAAACTTTGTTATAACCTTTTCCCAGGGTAAAAATTTTTAAGGCCGAGCCTTGTTTTTGAATTTTTGGGTATGAGTACTTCTCAAGGGGGAAACCGGGAATATCCTTGCCCCGGGGAGTCGTGGCTACTCTTACACAATTTGTCTCTGCTTTTGCGAATTTAAGGCTCGGTCCCACCGGACACCCCCCGGAAACTTTTTTTTCCATGTCCCCCCTTCTTTTGAAAATTTCTGGAGGGGGTTTCATCCTCAGTTTTTTTGGGGATCCTGGCTGGGGGGCCCCGGTTACCTTCTGTCCCGTCCCTTTTGGGTGGCCTTCAGGGCAGCTGATGTGAAAGAATTTTTTACTGCTTGTGAACCTTCCCAGGGAAAAGGTACCCCACCCCCCCCAGGGATTTATTGCCCCCTCCCATTCCCCAAAAAGGGCCCTGGTCTCCATCTCAAGGGATTTCATCCCCGTCTTTCCCCCCTCCAAGGGTGTCTAAATTGGGTGGGGGGTAGACCGTTTTCCCCCTCAAAAATGTCATCAAAAGTTGGGGAAATTGCTTCAGCCAAATCCTCGCTGATTTATTTGCCGAAATTTTTTTAACTCCATGGTATTCCCCCCAAACCCAAATTTATTGAAGGGGGGTACATTTTTGGTCGAGGTTTTGGGACATTCTGTGGTAAATGGGAATCTTCTGTCCTTCTCATCCGCCTTTCATCCCGGGAAAAGGGGGAAAAATGAGGCTTAAAACCAGTCGTAGAACAATACCGATGCTATTTGGAAAACCGGGGAGAGGGGGGAATAAATTTTTTCCCCCATGGCAGAGTTCGCCCTTAAAATCATGAGAATTCCCGACCAACTCTCCCCTTTTACTGTTTTTTAGGGTTTCACCCAGATATTCCGCCGCTACAGTTGCGAATCTAACTCCCTAGTGTCAAACCCGCCGTTAAGGACTGGACGTCTGGGTAGGATCCTAGACCTAGAAAAACCCAAGCTCAGCAAATAATTTACGCTAAAAAAAAAACGCCGACCTGGACCTGAATATTATTGGGCGACAAGGTGGCTCTCGACTAAAAATCCCCGTTTTTGGGTGCCATCTACAAGTTCGCCCCCCGGTTTTCGGTCCTTCATTTCACTGAAATTATTAACCCGGGATCTTCGCTCCGCCTTCCAAAATTACTCCGATCATCCCGGGATTTCCACAAATTTTCCCAAAAAAGTACATCCCCGCTGGGTAGTGCCCCTCCTCATCCCGGTTTGGGTTTCAAGGGGGTTGAATATGAAAAAAGGCGATTTTTGACTCTCCAGGGGTTTAGAATCCCCCCAAAACCTGGTGCCTGGAAGGGGTACGGTCCGAAGAAGGGTATGGGTGGGCAGGGAAGCATGCCCCCCCAAATGGTGAAAAATTTCACCGAGCCAACCATTAAGCCGGTGGAAATAAGGAGGGTCCGGGGCCCCCCATAGAAGGGGAATGTCCCCCGTGCCATTTGGCCCTTGGCGCGCTACAGCCGGGATTATAAGGTCCTTTATAGTTAGCCTGCATATTGTTTTTTTGTCTGTTGATCTCTGTTTTTTTGGTTTTCCCCTTTTTAAAAATTTGTCGGCTGCTAACCCCCTTATAATTGGACTGTCCCGATACTGGGTTTGTGTTCTTTTGTTTTGTCTTTGTTGTGCACCGGGATGTCCCTTAGTCTTTTTGGGTTGGGGGCCGCCTGTTAAGGAGTGGGTTTCCCCAAACGGGAGGGACAAAGGGTGGGGTCAGTGTCAGGGGCCCCCCTTGCCCTGTCTTTGTGCGCCTGACCCCCCCAACACCCCTGTAGCCCGTTTCGGCGACAAAAACTTGTTCGGGTTTTTTAAATGCTTTATTTTAAAGAAGGGTTTTGGCTTTTATTGATAATTTTTAATTTAATTAAAAAAATTTTTTTTATTAATACTTCATGCCGCACGGCGCTGACGCCGAGATTTCAGAGCGCCCATCTCTCCAAGACTATAATGGGAGAATAGTCGGCTCTGATTGGTGGGATAGCCAAGCCCCCGCTAGCCACCAATCATCTCTTTTTTTTTTTTTACTTATTTTGAACTGCCCGCCTTTGATTCTGATTGGTCCAAACTTCTCCATAGGGGTATAAAGGGACTTTGCGCCCTATTCTGATTGGTTAATATCTTCATAGGTTAGAAAGGGCCCTGTCGTCCTATTCTATTGGTCCCAAAAAATTCTCCATGGATTAATGGGCTTTGTCGCTCCCTATTCTGATTGGCTGGGGGTTTCCCGACCAAGAGAAACTTAAACAATTTTGAAATTACTGTATTTACCCGTTTCTTTCTATTGCAATTTCCCTTGTAGCCGGTCTCGGCGACAAACGCGGGTTTTTTCGGGTTTTTTAACTGCTTTATTTGTAAAGAAGGGGTTTGGCTCTTTTTTGATAATTTTACATTTAATAAAAATAATTTTTTTTTTAAAACTTATGCGCACGGCGTGAGCGCCCAGATTTTTAAGCGCCCACTCTCCATAGACTATAATGGGAGAAGTAGCTCGCGCTCTGATTGGTGGGATAGCCAAACCCCTGTAGCTCAGCCCAGCTCTTTTGTCTTTTTCTTTTTTGTTTCCCGCCGTGGATTTGATTGCCCCAAAAATCTCCTAGATAGATTGGGTCTTGTCGCTCCTATTTGATTGGTCAAAAATTTCCATAGGTTTTAATGGGGTTTTTCGCTCCTATTCTGATTGGGTTTACTAGCCGAGCCCCCCCCCCTGCTAGCCCCCAAACACCCTTTTCGAATTTTTAAGTATTTTGAATTTTTCCGCCGTGGGGGTTCTGTTGGGCTAAATTTCCCTAGGCTAAAATGGTCTCTTCGCTCCTTTCTGATTGGTTGAGCTAGCCAAGTCCCGGTGTTAACCAATACCCTTTTTTGCATTTTACTGTATTTTGAACTGTCCCCCCCTTTGGGTTCTGATTGTTTAATCCTTCCCATAGGGTTTTAATGGTTCACTTGCTCCATCTGATTGGCCCGGTTTTTGCCCACCAATGAGAAGAGTTTCAGAATTTTAAATTTTGTTTTTTCCCGGGAATTTACAATATCATAAATTCTTGATATTGCCCGTTTTAAGTTTTGGAAATTTTTTTTTTTTACTTTTGTTTATTTTTTACTTCACTCTTTTTTGACACTGTTTTCCCCTTTTTTAAAGGCGATATTTTCGGAATCATACTCCTGCTGCACGGAGCGCCGAGATTTGTGTAGCGATCTTCTATGTTTCCTCGCATGTTCCGATCCTGTTTCACTTCGCCTCTGCCGGAGCATTTAGACCAAAAAAAAACAGGTCTGCCTGTCGGAGCTGCAGAGCGCTGCACTGCGCCTCACTTTGCCGACTCGCCATCGTACATGCCTCGGAGTTTTCGAGCGCGCCGCGTCCCGCTCCGGACGTCCCCGCGCCCATTGCCCGCCCCTTCATGCGTGGCGCAGCTGAAAGTGGCGAACGCTGTGCCTAACACCGCATCCCTGCATCCGACAGCGGGATTCGGGCTGGGAGGCGCAGCATACGCCAAAAAACAGGCGTAAAGCCCGATCATACATGTCGCCCTATATGTGTACAGAGCCTTAATTAGGCTCTTGTGAGATTTAATTAAAGTGGAAAATTTTGTATTTTAACAAATCATATAACTAAACAGTCAGTCAGGACTGCTGTATTGTGCGCAGCTCAACATGGCAAAAGTGATTAGTCCGTCTAATTTCCCGATGTATGGCATGTCGAATGAGAATGTTTGGCACATTGTGTGCCTGGCCTGAAACTTTGTATTGTGGCAAACATTTGGAGGCGTTCTGGGGGTGTGTCGCACCACATTCGTAATATTAGACACATTTATTAATGTGGCTTGGCAAAACTATTATTATTATTTATTTTAGAGTGCCATTGATTTCAGGGTGCTGTACATTCAAGGCGGGTTACATACACAACAAATGTTGAACAAATACAATGGGGCCGATAAATGACAACTGACACAGAGGGGGGAGAGGTTATAAGCTATCCTGAAGAGGATAGCATTACTGCTCGTACAGGCAGACCAATTTTAATGTGGTTTTCCTGAACCTGAGCAGCCATAATGGAACTAGATTTGCCATTAGGGCAAAAAATGTCTCAACTTATAAAAGTAAAATAATAAAAATTAATTTATGATAATTATCAAACTATATCAAATTAAATTACATACATTTCATAGCAAATTATATAATCCAAAATTAATATAAAATTATATTATATCCCAAAAATATTAAATTATCTCCAATAAAATGTATTTAAGATTAATATAATCTAAAATTAATTTAATAGATAAATTAATTAAACCAATACAGCATCTAACATAAATCCCAATCTCAATCATGTACTGTATTTATGAAGTTAGTGAAGTGTTCTCAGTGATTACAAACACATCATAGCAGGCTACAAATAAAATAAAAGGTGTTAGAATGGCATGTCAATAAATGGAAACTATGGTCAATGAATGGAAACTATGATCTTGCATGTTGCACCACAAGTCTCAGCAAGACTTGTGGTGTGCCAGCTATTACTTTATGTCAAATACACATATTTGGAGCATTACTAAAGAGCCAAAGTTCCACGGCACCAAAGACAGATGTAAGGCACCTCGAACTTTAGGCACCATTTGTGACTGCACATTCACCACTTTCATATATTCTTGCTCATTCAACACGGCAAAAAAGTTACGAAAAGTTGTCGTGGCACCAAGTTTCATACATGTCGCCCATACAGTCAATGAGCATTTGGTAGGTATTTAAGGATGGTTTTACGTATACATAGTATGCCTAGAAAAAATGCCACATTTTTTCCATGTTTTTTTACAAGTGAAAGCTACAATATGTTTGCTTATTTAAGTCATTTTTCATATACTTTTCTATAAAAAAAAAAATTAAAATATGCATGACAAAAATGTGTGGAAAAAAAAGTTGGAAAAAATACATGAAGATCATAGTGTTCATTACAACCCAGATAAAACCCCACAGAAAACTATATGAGAAGAAAGCTTTATTTTCATATCTTCCATCATGCTTATATTGTGTGGCATTAGATGATGGTTTTGATCACTTTCAGTAATGTGCAGCATCCGGTTTTATAGATTTTACATGGCCTGAATTTTCCAAAGAAGTGAGGTAGATAACATTGATCTACAGTGCAGTCATTTGTCACACTGACATTTCCACTGCTGAAATGGGTATTAATCAAGTTGCTTAAAATAACGTATAGATAATTGATCTGAAACCTGTGGTGATTGCATAAAAATCCAGAGCTAAGTGTTTTTGATATGAGACATTTAACACCCGAACAGAACATAGAAATCTGGTCAATTTCATTACAGCAATCTTCAGTTCTCTGAACTGTATAAAAGATTAATCTGATGCATCAAATAATTAAAATGAAATAGAGTGAGTAAGGCTATATTCTTATCTGCATTCATAGCCTCCTCTGCAGATTCCGTCATATTTGATGAAACAAATAACATTGCATGCAGCACGTTTTTTTCTGTCAAAATAATGGACAACTCTGAAAATCCAATGGACCCTACTAAGTCATTGGGGTTCACCTGGCGTTATTGATGCTCACTGTGCAATAGATCTAGAAGATCACTTTCTAGATAGAAGCCACAATGTAGATGTGGACAAACCAAGAAATTGTGCAGATTACATATAATGAATTAACTTTTTACTATATGATTACATTTGGGAATAGGTTGTCTAAACCAAACAGGATAATAAAATATAAGGGCAGATTTATTAATGTTGTCTAATACTTAGACAGTGTGAACTAGTTGGAAAAGGGTAATGGTTGCATTAGGTTAGGTTCACATGTTGAGTTACTGCATGTTTTGTTTTGAATGAGGGGTTTTTTTATTAACACAAAATGGGCAAATTAGTCTTTAAAAAAATATTTTGCTTTTTTTGATGGAGTTGTAAAATTAAACATGTGAGCATAGACTTAGTTAGAGGGACCACATAAGTGACGACGCAGAGTGCTAGCTCATTTTAATACCTTTATGAAAATTTTGGGAACTTAACTAGACTAATTATTTTTTAACCCGGGGCTTTTTAAGCACCTTTTTCTAAGTTTACACTATTATAACCGGGCTTGTTTTGTCATCAAATTTTCCTTAAGTATGTTAAACCACCCCACTTTTGTAAACCACACCCTTTACGAACCACTTTTTTGTCGGGCAAGCACCAAAGTGCCCCTAAAAACGTATAAAAACAAATAGTATTTTGCCAAAATTTTTTTTAAAATTTTCCGCTGTAAATGCCATAATAAATGCGCCCTATTAGGTATATAAGGCTGGGACCACATTTCCAAATGTTATGCTGTTTTAAGTGCAGGTTCTGATGCAATTTTTAAAGCCAGACATGAGAGTAAATCCATAAGACAGGAGTCTTTTATTTCCCCTTTAATCGTCCTTTTGCATCCACCTCTGTCTTTGACCTGAATTATTTCATTAAAACTGTATGTATAAGCCCAACTTAACAAAATAGAATGATAATCAATACTCAAATTTTCTATAACTGTATACTTAAAAATAAATTTACTATCCCCTTTTTTACGGGCATTTGGCCGACATGGTGTTTAAACGAAAATTTTCTCCCCAAAAAACTTCATTTTTTTGTATTATCCCCTTTGATTTAATATATGGAAAGTTTTTTAAATCCTTTTATCTAGTAAAAAAAAATTTGTCTTCCCAAAACCAAAAACCCATCGTCACTCCAAAGGGTATTCCCAAAACATTATGACATATCCAAAAAATAATCCATAATTCTGATAGATGTAATTTTCCCTTGACTTACAGTTATGTCAAAAACAGACTATCTTAACCCCCCCATTTTCCCCCTGAAGGGGGAACCCAAAGGCTGTCCATTCAACAAAATGGTAAAAAGGAGTTACCCATACTTTTTTTCTTTAGCTCCATGGGGGTAGGGAAGAAAAACTTAAAGTACATAAGAAAGGGGAAAAGGGGACCCACAGCTTTTAGACACCTATGGAAATTCCTTGAATACCAAAAAGTGTCTAAAATTTAAATTTTTTTTTTGTTTTATAGTAAGAATTGCTTATAAATAAAATACAAATTTTTGGCATATTATGGCAAAAAAAGGGGAAAAGTAACATATGAACCTCAAGGGAGGAGTTAAATATAGATGTTTGAATAACTGTCTTCTTATTCCCAAAAGAAACCCAAAAATTCTAGGGCCACTTTCCCATTAGGTAGTGCCATTTTTTTGGCCAAAAAGCTTATGATGCCCTATTCTCTATATAAATGAACTTTAGTCACCGAAACTAGGCACATTTTTGCCATAACAAAAATTTTAATGCACCAAAATTTGGGTGCATAAAAAATGGGAAAAATGCTTTTATCTTTTTGACACATATTAGTATTTCCTGTCCACGTGATGCGCCTGAATTTCCTTTTAAGCTGTAATCTAACTTCAATAATCTGCCCCGCCCCCCCAAAGCCCCCCAAAAAGGCACTTAAAAATACGGAGGGGCGTAATGCCCTTTAAAAGGGTAACCCCAAAATAAAAATTTGGAAAGCGGCGCGTTTGGTGAAAAAAACCCCAACTGGGGCCCCCGTTTATAAAAGTCAAAAAATTTGGACCTTTTTCTTTAAATTTTCCCCCTTTTTTTAAATTTAAAAATTTAGATTTAAAAAAATAAAAAATAATTTTCCCCTTGGGGGTTATAATTAACAAAAAATTAAAAAGGGGAAAATTTTTAAATTTCTAAACCCCGACCACCCTTTTTTTTATTACCTTTCAATTTTATTCCTTTTGCCCTTTTGGGGAATCCCCGAAATTTTTCCTTAATTGCCTTTATTTTAAGGGGTTTTTCCCTTTAAAAGGGGGGGGGCAAAATTTGTTTTTCAAAAAAGTGGGTAACGGAAAATTTAAAGGGGTTTAAATTTAATGGAAAAAAAAAAAAAAGCAGGCCACATTTCGGAAAGAATGAAAACCGAAAAAAATTTTTAAATGTCCCTGATGGAAAAACCTTAAAAAAAACCCCTAATCCCCCAAAAAAAGGTCCCCCCTCTGAAAGGGTTTCACCCAGAAACCCCCAAAAAACCCTTAAAGGTAAAAACAGGTCAATGCCAAAGTTCCCGGGCCATCTCTTTCAATTTAAAAAATTTTCATCCCTTTTAAAAAAGTTAAAAAACCTTAAGGCCAAAAAGGGTTTTGGTTTAAAAAAAAAATCCTGGAAATCTCTTTGGGGGGAGTTCAATTTTTTTGTTCAAACCCCCCTTTTTTGTCAAAAAGGGGAAAAATGGGTTTAACCCTTTTTTCCCCTTATAAAAAAGGGGGGGGGGGGGTTTTGCGGACATTTTATTTTTTCCCAAAAAAAAAATTGAACCCAAAAATTTTTAAAACATTTTTGGGGGTAATTCATTTTTAAAACCCCCCCCCCCCCAAAATTTAAAATTTTAAAACAAAACCCCCAAAAAAAAAAAGGGTTTTTCCCAAAAAAGGTTTTTTTTGGGGGGTTTTAATGATGGCCAATCACAATAAAAAAAGAGGGTTTTTGGGGGGGAAAAACAAGATTAACAAAAGGGCCAACAAGTGTAACATCTTGGGAACCCTGATGGGAAGAAAGGAAACCCCTTTTAAACCACAGAAATTAAAAAGGGAAACCTTTTGGGGGGTTTTTTTGAAAAACCAAATAAAGAATTTTCATTTTTTTAAAATTTTTTTTTAAGAAAATTTCGAGTGTTTAAACAATTTGGTTTTGGGTTCGCACATGAGGAGTGCCCCAGTAAAGGAAGACCAAGAGTCACCTCTGCTGAGGAGGATAAGTTCACCCGAGTCAGCAGCCTCAAAAATCGCAGGTTAACAGCAGCTCAGATTAGAGACCAGGTCAATGCCACACAGAGTTCTAGCAGCAGACCTATCTCTACAACTGTTAAAAGGAGACTGTGTGCAGCAGGCCTTCATGGTAAAATAGCTGCTAGGAAACCACTGCTAAGGACAGGCAACAAGCAGAAGAGACTTGTTTGGTCTAAAGAACACAAGGAATGGACCAGTGGAAATCAGTGCTTTGGTCTGATGAGTTCACAGTTGAGATCTTTAGTTCCAACCACCGTGTCTTTGTGTGACGCAGAAAAGGTGAACAAATGGACTCTACATGCCTGGTTCTCACCCTGAAGCATTGAGGAGGAGGTGTGATGGTGTGGGGGTGCTTTGCTGGTGACACTGTTGGGGATTTATTCAAAATTGAAGGAATACTGAACCAGCATGGTTGCCAGAGCATCTTGCAGCGGTATGCTATTCCATGCGGTTTGCATTTAGTTGGACCATCATTTATTTTTCAACAGGACAATGACCCCAAACACACCTCCAGACTGTGTAAGGGCTATTTGACCAAGAAGGAGAATGATGGGGTGCTATGCCAGATGACCTGGCCTCTACAGTCACCAGACCTGAACCCAATCGAGATGGTTTGGGGTGAGCTGGACTGCAGAGTGAAGGCAAAAGGGCCAACAAGTACTAAGCATCTCTGGGAACTCCTTCAAGACTGTTGGAAGAAGATTTCAGGTAACTACCTCTTGAAGCTCATCAAGAGAATGTCAAGAGTGTGCTAAGCCGTTATGAAAGCAAAAGGTGGCTACTTTGAAGAACCTAGAATATAAGACATGTTTTCAGTTGTTTCACACTTTTTTGTTAAGTATATAATTCCGCATGTGTTAATTCATAGTTTTGATGCCTTCAGTGGGAATCTACAATTTGTATAGTCATGAAAATACAGAACATTGTTGGAATGAGAAGGTGTGTCCAAACTTTTGGTCTTTACTGTACATGTCGCCATAAATCTCCATTCTGTAATACGGCAATATAACTGGAAATAATGCCTAAAATGGGGATGTTGGCCTCATGTAAGAAAGGAATATTGATAGTGATTTTCCAGGGCTAATTGGTTTTTTTTTTATGAAAGAGCAGGGTTTCCATTTGCTTAATTTTGATTCCATGTTTAGAAAAATAGCTAAGCTTTGCAATCTTATACCTAGTGTTGAAATCTTTACAAACGGCATGTAAATTAAGTCTGAATGTCTTTTCTATGGCTTTATTCAAATTTCATTGTAACAATTCATACTTCACGCTGACCTGCAAATCCTAAATGAAATGTGTTTTTTCTAAGCAACATGACTAACAAAGAAAGGAAAACACTGTAATATGTAGGAATATAATTATATTGTAAAATTTTGTTTCTGATGCATGTAAAGCTTAAAAATTAATAAAATGAAATATGTACTGTAGGTACACAGTCAAACAATGGTTGTAGGATGGGTTGTATTGCAGATTAACTAATGCCGTCAAATATTAAGATGCAAATTTAGACTAGACAGTCTAAAAATATACCAGATTTATCATGGTAGTTTAGTCACAAAATTGTCTTAATGCAATTGTCATAGTGAATCAGCCCTACTGACAAGAATGTGCCTTAGGGTCTCTCCTTTGTCACATGGCATAATTGCAGGGCATGAAAGTCCCAGCTATACTCTGATCTGATTAAAAACAGGATGGTGGGGTGCAGGACCAAAATGGAGACAGTAACTTCCCCATGCAGAAAAAATAAAAGACTTATGGTCACACATATGAAAATTGTCTAGGTCTAAGACTTTCTTAGTTGCCCATAGCAACCAATCAGTGCTCCCCTTTAATTTTTTCAGATCACTACATGAAATGAAAGAGACGCTCTGATTGGTTGCTATGGGCAACAAAGACAGTCTTAGACCTATACATTTCATACAAGTGGTCCATAAAATCTGATCAACACTTCCAAAATTTCACTATGACTCTAGAAATGGAAGGTGGATCTCCTGGTCACCGTGTAAAGTTGGCTTGACCTACGCCAGGGAGTGGAGTCTAAGGGGCCCCTTGCCTTCTACGAAACCTGCCGCAAATCAGGGCGGATCTTGTCGCAGGGAATCCCCCAGGTCGCTACTTCCAACGCAGGTCCAAGCAGTGACAGCCCAAGCAGTAGGCATAGACACAAAGCCGGCTGGAACGTGGAGCAGAAGCTAGGATGGACAGACTTGGTAGGAACAGTACATGGTGGACGAAGGTCAGACAGGACAGGCATAGACAGGACAAGGGAAGCAGATGGTAGTGTAAGTAGGATTCACTAGGGAGCACACAACAGGACATCACCAGGGAACGGACACCAACAACTGGGCACAGACAACAGGAATAGGAATCCCTAAAAAGCCCCTGCCAAAACGCACTAGGTGGAGAGAGAATTACCTGCAGTGTGCTGGCCCTTTAAGTTCAGGTGACCTGATCGAGCACACCCCTAGTGGCCGGGAAAGTGTATCCAGAAGCAGGAGGAAATGGAGCAGCGCGGCAATCAAGGAGGAAGAAGGACGGGGCGGTTGAGTATGCTGCCAGAGGCCCGGACCATGGCATGAGGCATGAGGAGCTGAAAGGTGAGTTCAGCAATGGTCAGGAAGTCAGACTGCAGCATGCAGCCTTACAGTACTCCTCCCCTTAGGGCCCCTCCTACCAGGGACCCGGAGTCTGTGAAAACATTGGATTAGAGTGGGAGCATTGATGTCTGTTGCGGCTGCCAGCACCTCTCCTCAGGCCCATAGCCATTCCAGTCAATGAGATAATAGGTTTTACCTCTGTCAAAGATTTCCTTCACTTCATAGGTATCTTCAGTACTAGAAGGTAAGGCAGGTGAAACCACTTTATGCGAGTACTAATTAAGAATCAATGGCTTCTGGAGAGACACATGAAATTAATTGTGGATGCGGAGGGGGATAGGCGAAGTTTGTAGGATACCGGATTGATCTGATATAGAATAGAGAAAGGACCAAGATAGAGTGAAGCAGAATTTATCCCCTGGTTAGTACATGGGAGGCACTCTACGTCATTTGTCTTGAAAGGGGCAGAAGCTAGACATAAATTTTGATGGGTGAGTTGACAAATTTGAAGGGAATCGCATACTAGAACGTTGGTTGCAGGAGCTTCGAGGAGGTAAGGAACAGCAAAGGAAGACGAGGATGCCGTCCAAACACCACATAGAAAAGAGACTCCCCAGAGGATTCGTTAAGAAGGTTATTGTAGTTGAACTCTGTCCAGGGCAGCAGAGACCCCCAGTCCCCTTGCCAAGCCGAAGTAAACTGGTGCAGATAATTCACCAGAATCGGGTTGACCCATTCCACTTGACTATTGGCCTGCGGATGGTAGGCTGATGAGAAATTTAGTTAATTCTCAGAAGAGAACACAGGGAACACCAAAAGAAGAGGTGAACTGTACTCCTCTATCTGAGACTATGTTTGAAGGCATCCCATGTAAATAAAAGATATGCTGCAAGAAAAATGGAGCCAGCTGCGGAACCAATGGAAGACCAGCAGGGTTGTAAAATGTGTCATTTTTGAGAAATGAATTAGTAGAATTTCCAGCGTCTTCAAATGCCATATTCTTTTATTAATAGTCCACAACAGCAACACAACGATGAGATACACTAAAAATACACGTATTTTTAGTGTATCTCATCGTTGTGTTGCTGTTGTGGACTATTAATAAAAGAATATGGCATTTGAAGACGCTGGACATTCTACTCTTTCTTTCCGCATATGAATTTTTGCAGTCCTGCAAGTCCGTGCGTCCAGGATTCAGTGAGTCTGTAAAACTTTTTGTTTAGAATTTTTGAGAAATGGTTCACCATTATCCAGATAACCAAACATTCACCGGAGGACGGAAGGTCAGTTACAAAATCCATCACGATGTGGTTCCATGGTACTTCTGGCACCGGTTGGGGCATCAGGAAACCAGCGGGCAAAAGCTCTTAATCCTGGCCCAGTTAGGGCAAGCAGCCACAAAGTCCGTTAATGTCCTGTGCAAGGGAGGGCCACCAGTCATGTCAAGCAATTAGGTGGAGGAACTTGCAGTACCCAGGATGGCCGGCAACTCTGGAGGCATGACTCCAGGACATAATGCACTTCCCTAGTGCAGGGTGCATGAAGGTCCTACCTGGTGGAATTTCTTGCAACTTTACGGGGGCAACTTGGACAAGGCGATCAGGAGGGATAAGGTACTGTGGTTCAGATTCAGAATCAGAAGCATCCGTGGCCTGGGACAGAGCATCAGCCTTGAGATTTTTGGCAGCTGGCCGGAAGTAGCGGTTAAAGTTGAAACAAAGAAAGTATTGGGGCCAGCGAGCCTGAGGATTGAACCGTTGAGCCGTCTGTAGATAAAGAAGATTCTTGTGGTCCGTGTAGATAGTACTGGGATGTAGAGTGCTCTCCAGAAGATGTCGCCATCCTCCCAAAGCCAATTTGATTGCCAGCAGTTCCCTGTCTCCAATGGAGTAATTCTTTTCGGCCAAGGAGAAGGTCCTAGAATAGAAGCCTCAAGTAAGAAATTTGCCTTTGGCAGATTTTTGCAAGAGGACGGCTCCAGCTCTGACCGAGGAGTCATTGACTTACAGAAAGAAGAGACTCTCCGAATCCGGGTTGTGAAGAACAAAAGGCCAGTTTCAACTGGGCAAAAGCTTCTTCAGCTTTGGAGGTCCATAGACGAGGGTTACTGCTTTTCTTGGTGAGGGTGACAATAGGAACTATGAGAGTAGTGAAGTAGTTAGAAAAACCGATGAACTGCTGTATATCTCAGAGGCCGATAGGGTGTGGCCAGTTTAACACTGTTTAACAGATCCATTAGAAGACTTTGTGCTGAAATTATGTACCCCAGAAATGGTAAACTGCTCCGTTCGAATAGACACTTCTCCAACTTGGCCAAAAGGTGGTTGTGTCTGAGGTGAAAGAGCACTAGTTGAACATGAGCCCAATGGTATTCAAGATCTCCCTGATTGAGTAACCCATTCCAGTGCTTCACCAGAGAGCAGAGAAATGAGAAAGGCTCCTTTTGCCTGGTGGATCAGGACCTCGAAGTGGATCGTGCATTTGTTCAGGAAACCTCGGTTGGCCTTGGGATCCCAATAGTAGTGAAGAGGCAGTGGCAGGTACAGGGAGGAACTACTTGACATCGCAGGAACTAGAATGGAGACTGGTGTGGGAGCCTGGACAACAGGTGCTTCTGTGAGAAGGGCTGCTGGGTTCTGAAGCATCACGAACAGTTGCTCTTGATGGGTGCCCTGGCGCCTGATCTCAGCCACAAGACTCTCAGCGTCTGATAGGGGTTTATCAGCCAGATTCATGGCCCATTTGTAATGTCACAATGACTCTAGAAATGGAAGGTGGATTCTCTGGTCACTGCATATAGTTGGTGTAACCTATGCCAGGGAGCAGAGCCTAAGGGGCCCCTTGTCCTCACCAGAGCCTGCTGCAAAGCAGTGCGGACTTTTCTGCAGGGAATCACTCAGTTCGCTACACCCTATGCCAGGGAGCAGAGTCTAAGGGGCCACTTGTCTTTGCTGGAGTCCACCATAATGCAGGGCACACTTTTCCACAGGGAATTCCGCAGGTTGCTACCCCCAGGTCGCTAGAGGTCCTAGCAGTGGCAGCCGAAGCAGAAGGCATAGACACAGAGCTGGCTGGAACGTGGAACAGAAGCTAGGATGGACAGACTCGGCAGGAACAGCACATGGCAGTTGAAGGTCAGACAGGATAGGCGTAGACAGGACCAGGGAAGCAGATGGTAGTGTAAATAGCATTCACTAGGGAGCGCATAACAGAATGTCACTAGGGAACAGACACAAACAACTGGGCGCAGACGACAGGAAGAGGAATAAATAAATAGCCGTTGCCGAAACACAATAGGTGAAGAGAGAATTACCTGCAGTGCGCTGGCCCCTTAAATCCAGGAGACCTGCTCATGCGTGTCCCTTGTGGCTGGCAGGGAAAGTGTGTCCAGAAGCAGGAGGAGACAGAGCAGCGTGGCGATTAAGGAGGAAGCAAGATGGGACGTCGTGAGTAAAAGCGCAGTAGAGTGAGCGCCAGGAGTGGGCGTGGCTGTGGCCAGAGGCCAAGACCGCAGCACGAGGCATGCCAGGAGCCGGGTGGCAAGCGCAGTCCAGGAGTTGGACCGCAACATTCAGGGTTACACAAAACATTTCTAAACAGAATGGCTCAGGGGCACGCTGGTATGGTCGCAAACAATGCAACCACAAAAATCAGCAACACTCCGCATATAGTGTAATGACTCACGCTTTTCCGGACGCCATCTAGGATCTTCCTGGGGTTGCTTAGCTGTGGGATATCCGGTTTTGGTAAGCGGGCTGACACTCCAATATATGTCACACTGACACTAGGCTTCTCTTTCTGGCTTCAGCCAGCTTTCTTTCCTCTTCAGGCAAGGTCATTACAGATACAACCAAAAACAAACAAAATCCACAGCCGTCCAGCCACTAGCTATACATAGAATGAGTCCCTCACTAACTGAAGACTTGGCCTACTGCCAGTGCCACAAACACGTTTACCAGCTTCTGCTGGGTCTGGCTTCCTAAAGGCAGCCACCTGCTTGCCTCAAGCCTGGGGGTACTTCCTTCCTCACTAGCTCCACTTCCGCTCCACTTGCAGGTAGTAGACCACACCCCCTGGTTACCTGGATCAGCAGGCTTTTATCGGCCTCCAGGGCTGTGCCAAAAACCTGTCCTCAAACACAGGGAGTAGACACCCACCCAACACATTGTCTACTCCCGATAAGAGCCGACCCAGAAATAGCTATAGACACTGCCAACCGCATACTGTGACTGACAGCATAAATGGATGGCTCTTATCCCATCAAGGCCAGGTACCCTTTGTGGAGTGTTGCTTATGGATTTTCTGTATAGCTCCACTCCGTGGCAGAAACATGCAACTGCCTGCGGTCGCTCTGCCACAATGGTCATGCACACCACCCATCCACTTAGGCTGTTTTTAATCATAACAGTGTATAGCTGAAACCTTCATGCCTTGAAAGCACCTGTTCACCTGTCTGTTAGGGGGACATGTATGAAGATCGGTGCGTCGAAGCTCCTGTTTTCACGTTTTTACCAGGAAAACTGCGCCTGATGGATGCTGGTGCTGAAGTGCTCTCATAAATGCGGTGCAAACTTCGACGCCTCCAGCAGACAGACCACATTGAAATAGGTCTGCCTGTCGGAGCTGTAATGCGCCTCACTTTGCCGACCCGTATTTATACATGAGTCTGAGTTTTCGAATTTGGTGCGTCCTGCCCCAGGACGCCCACAGAACGCCCCTTCATGTGAGGCGCATTTCAAAGTGGTGAACATTGCGCCTAACAGGGCATTAGGTGCGTCCGACAGTGGAGCCGGCACAGTGAGGCGCATTATACGCCTAAAAATGTGTGAAAGCTCCGATCATACATGCCCCCCTTAGTCTTTGTAGAGTGATGCTGATACATTTTTGTGCTCATGCGGTTTGCAGTTATGTCACCTGATGCCATTTTGTTTAGAATTGTTTTGGAAGTGCTGATTTTTGTTTTAGATTTTTTGTTTTCCAGGACACTAGATGAGTGGTCTGATCACATTCACACTGCTATTTATTGAATGAGCATTTTTATCCATGTCCTTACTACAGTAGATTGATCATTCTTTATTGAACTATTGAGTGCTGCCATATATTCCTCTTACTATACTAATTGAAACAAGTCTCCTGGGTCCTTTGCTCAAAGGACATATGTAAATATCCATTATAAATATAAATAGATTTTCCACAAACTGCACACAGCTGTTGTCCCTCTATTTTGCATTCTTTAATGGATAATGAGTGTAGTTTCAATGACCATGTCACTTAACCATATAGTTATTGTGAAATGTGCTATCAGAATACACTGATACCTTGCCCGGGTCTGTCCAGTTCTTGCAACAAATGTCAGTGATTTGTCCCTAAGAGACCAATTACCTCTATGATTGGAATTGGTTAAGACAAGTCACCAATGCAGTAAATGTAAATAGAAGCCATCAAATAATGATAAGTCTCTATGCATTTGCATATTCGTAGTCCACTATCAGATCACTTTCCATTATGTTCATATTTTTGAGCTTTCCATGACACATGGCAACTGATGCAGCACATTGCATTGTTTAGTGTCTTATCTTCCCAGAAGTTTTTATAGTGTATGATGGTCTCTGATGTAAATTATTCTTTTTTCACACACCTTATTGACAGCTGCAGTAGTTATCCACTAACATTTGATATTCGGGAAAACATGGTGAATGAGACCTAAATACATCATGGTTCTTTCTGAAGAATGCTATTTACAATTATTCAGAAAATTAAGAGCTAAATATACAGTGCATCAAGATCAGAAGTCTGCAATAATCTCCAACATGCATTCAAAGCTTCAAAAACATATTTAACCCTTTAACATTTGACGGTGGATGTCAAAAGAAGTTGCTGCAGACAGAAGGGTTTTGCTCCTCCCAACAAGGAACTATAGTTAACAGCCCTGTACCCATAGCAGTCTCTTTAAATGTCAGAGAATGGAGAGAACCTCCGATCCCCAGAGTTTAAATCTTTGACCGCGGTATAATCAAAGAGGATTTCCCTGCTCTATCGGGTCATCGGGACTCCCAGTGATGCAATAGAGCTCGGAGAATGTGAATACAAGTTAGCCCTGGGGACCTAGAGTAGCCCCAGGGCTGTCTGTATAACAAGCCTGCAGTCCAGACACACTGTGTGCCACGCTGACTGCAGCCTGTGAGTCTAATGTATTAGCATACAGCAGTATGTAAAAAAAAGTGTTAAATTGTTATTCCTTGGGAATAAAAAAAAGTAAAAAAAACATTAAAAAGTGTAGAAAAAATAAATAAAAAGAAACATCTATTAAAAAAAATATTGTGCTTACATTACACAAAAAAAAAACACATACCAAGTATCTTCTTGACCGTAATAACCTGTAGAATTAATCTAACAGGTTATTTATTGTAAAATGGGAATGGTGTAAAAAAAACAAAAGCAGAAAAACATGTTTTTTTTAATTCTGCAGTAGTTTATTTGTAAATATAAACTATGTCCCCCAAAAACACAACTTCTCCTGTATAAACAAGTCCTCATATAACTACATTACTTAAAAAAAATAAGAAAATTCTGACTATTGAAATGGAGGGAGGCAAAACCCCCAAAAAATAGATGGTCGGGCGGCGTGGCTTGGTCCTACATGAAGACGGTTGCACGCTAAAGGAGCTCCAGAGAGGAAACTTCCAAAACGGTTAAAATAAGCTTTCAGGCTGCCTAACCCGGATGCAGCTGAAGTAATCCATCTGCCTTCACCTTCCCGAGAGACCCGGACGATAGAGGATGCGCGACTCACCCAGGACCGGGATTCAGCCTGTTATAAATGCTGCACATCTGCCATCTTGTGCCCAGCGCTCAGCCACGGACAGCTTAGCGGCACCTAGCACAGACTCTCTGTTTCACAGCTCGCAAGCCTGCGCTCCGGGGAGAGGAGAGGGACTGAGGCGGAGGGCAGTCCGTGTGCAGACAGCCTTGGAGACGACAAAGCTGCAAAGCCGGAAAGTCTTGTGAGTCTGACTCCCCTTGTGAGGTGGGTGATGGTGGTGAGGTGCTGAGAGATGTGGGAGTGACTCCCCTGACTGCCACGCGGCGCTATTAAAGAATAAGTGGACAGCAAGCAGAAGTATTGCAGATACTATAGCTGGAGTCTTGGGGCCCCTAATTCTGTGCAACGTAGAGACAAGTGTCAGGTGGGTACAGTCCCCCCACACACACAGTCAGGGGCAATAACAGTAGACCGAGCACCGTACGGCCCATTGCTGAGTCTGCATAATGAATAGTGCCTGTCACCAAAGAACCGGTGGCCCGCCCAGCAGTTAAAAAGGGCTTACACACTCTGGAATTTTTCAAAGGACACTGACTCTTGACCAGTAGTGAGTAGTCAACAAGTGTTTGCTTTAGACTGCACAATACCCATCTTAACCCCTCAGGTCATATCATCTCGACCTATTACATGTAGAAAACAAGATAGAGCATGTAGAGCATGTAGAAAACAAGATGGCAGAGTTCGCCAAATCCCACAATCTACTCATAGATGCGAACTCTGTGCTCAAAGAAGAAGTTCAGTGCTCATCAGCTAAAGTTCTGGACCTTGAAGATAGGTCCAGAAGAAATAACATTAGATTAAGAGGAATTCCTGAACTCATTATTCAATAGCTGCTCCCACAGTTTCTCATAGATTTTATGGCTTCTGTACTCCCAGAGGCCAATGATCTGGATCTCATGGTAGACCGGATACACAGGCTCCCGAAGCCTAAACACCTTCCTCCAGCAGCACCCCATGACGTCATTGCTAAGATCCACTTTTTTTGAAAAAGATGAACTTTCTGAAATCCATTTGCAGGTGCTCCGACCTCTCTGAAAGGTTCAAAAAGATTTCCTAATACCCAGATCTCTCGGCTGGAACAATGTTGAAAGAGAAGGAATTTGCTCCAGTGACAAAAATCCTCAGAGAAAACAACATCAATTACCACTAGGGATTCCCGGTGAAATTGTTTAATACCAGAGATAACACTACAATGGCAGCTAAAGAGCTTATTCTCTCCTGGGACCGTCTCACAACTCCAGTGCATTCCCCGTTGGCAAAAAGAAAGGAGAAACCTGAAGCAATTACACCAATCTGGTCCGAGAAAACCCATAGATCGACTCACAGACCAAACAACTGAATGGACACTCTGAGCAGTCTTCTACATTCTTTCTATCAGTTTGCCCTAGCGGCAAGATATCCTTTTTTCTAGATGACTATATTCCTTCAGTGGGTACCTGTTACAGACTGACCCCGTCGCTGGTTTTCCCCTTGAGGGAGTTCTTTGCATATTTGTTACTGTGTGTTTTATTGTTATAAATTTTATATGACCATGTTTTTACGTCTTGCCATAGTCACCTAAGGCATCTTAACTTTCCAGACTTTGTTAGTCACAGAGAACATAGATATTACAAGCAAATTAATCCTGCAACTATGGGTCCCTCTCTTAGAGAACTTGGGGATTAAATTAGTTTTCCCTAAACACAAATGACTAGAGATGGGCGAATCGATTCTAACGAAGTGGAATTCGTTTAGAATTTCAGGAAAACTTCGGTTCGGAACGAAGTCGAACTTTGGGGTACTTCGGGTGAACAAAGTGTACTTTTGATTGATAAAATGGCTGCGAGCACATGGCGCTACATGGGGCAAAGCACTCTGGGAGGAAGAAGGGCATAGCCTGCATGACATGTGCAGAGATGAAGCCAATCAGAGACCGGCAGGATTCTGTGACGTCCCCCGCACTATATAAGTCCGGCGGCGACGCCGGAGCTCACACTCCTCTCACTGTGCTAATCAGGGAAGCTGCTGCCGCGGCTGATAGCTCTTACTGAAGAATTGATTTTTATATAGCGATTTCTGTGGGGTGTCTCAGCTTGTCTCAGAGACTGTTCTCTTAATGTTCTATTTCTAATTTTTTGGGGTATTGGATCTGAAATCCAGTGTGCGTCTACTGCAGCTGCATATCCATTCAATATCCAAGTGGAATCTAAGCCAGTTCCTGTTGTATTCATTTAAAGAAACAGCGTTTTTACAATACAATACCACTTCATTTTTGGCTTCTCAATTCTATTGCGCAATTTACATCCAGGGGTTAATTAAGCATTGTTTTGCTGGTGTGCTGACCCCAAGAAACCGTCTTTTTCAACGCCAAAATATATAAATTTTTCCTGTAGCCTAATTCACAAGCAAAGGTTAATTACAACTGTATCTCTTGTTGTGTGGCGTAGAAAACACGCAATTGTAACATGCTACAAAGCTACTATTTTGTGCGGCTCAATTCTTTGGCGCAAATTACATCCAGGGGTTAATTAAGCGTTGTTTTGCTGGTGTGCTGACAAAAATAAACCGTCTTTTTCAACGCCAAAATATATAAATTTTTCCTGTAGCCTAATTCACAAGCAAAGGTTAATTACAACTGTATCTCTTGTTGTGTGGCGTAGAAAACACGCAATTGTAACACGCTACTAAGCTACTATTTTGTGCAGCTCAATACTTTGGCGCAATTTACATCCAGGGGTTAATTAAGCGTTTTAGTTTTTGCTTCGAGTTTCACTGACCCCAAGAAACCCAGCTTTTTAATCAACGCCAAAATATATTAATTTTTCTGCCTGGTTTAACGCCTAATTTCACAATCAAGCAAAGGTTAATTACAACTGTATCTCTTGTTGTGTGGCGTAGAAAACACGCAATTGTAACACGCTACAAAGTTACTATTTTTTGTGGCTCATTTCTTTGGAGCAATTTACATCCAGGGATAATTAAGCGTTGTTTTGCTGTGTGCTGACCCAAAAAACCGTCTTTTTCAACGCCAAAATATATAAATTTTTCCTGTAGCCTAATTACACAAGTAAAAGGTTTTTAGATTACAAATGTATCCTCTTTGTTGTTGTGGCGTAAAAACACAACAATTGTAACACGCGTAACAAACTACAATTTTGTGTGGCTCACTTCTTTGGCGCAATTTACATCCAGGGGTTAATTAAGCTTGTTTTGCTGGTGTGTGACAAAAATAAACCGTCTTTTTCAACGCCAAAATATATACATTTTTCCTGTAGCCTAATTCATGTCCGAAGGTTAATTAAGCCTGTTTGTGCTTTTACATTTAGTAAAACACACAGTGTTTTTAAACGACACATACAAGTAAATTTTTCCTGGCCATTTGTGGAGCGCAATTTATATCCAAGGGTTACCCAAGCTTGTTACTGGGTTCATTTGGAGTCAAAAACAGGGTGTATATTTATAATATACAGATATCATCATCAAACAGTGTCTGTACATTTTAGAACAAACAGTATGTCAGACAGAGAGGTGGCAGGCTCTGCACCTGCGAGTGGCAGTGGCACAAACATTCCTAGAACAGGCCCAGGTCGCAGCACAGCAAGGGGACGTCGCAGCAGGGGTCACTCGGTAAGGCCACAACTGCCGCTGTCATATAGCGGCCGTGTGTTGTTCAGCAACCCAAGGGTTCTTGATTGGTTGACTAGGTCATCCTCTTCCTCCCAGATGACATCTGACAACCCCAGCCAAGAGTCGGTGGGAACCTCAGACACAACCATTAGTTGGCATGGCCAGGGAGCGGGTCAGCGGCCCTCACCTGTCCTCAGCCCGCCTCTGTCCCATTCGGTTCCCTCAGCCAGAGATCTTCTATGTGGCCGGGCTCAGCGCCACTATATAGCGAGGATGAACAATTTGAGGAGGGCAGTCAGCAGCTTCTTGGCAGCGAAGAAATGGGCCAATATCCCCTGCTTCTTGCAGTAGGTGGCAAAGTATAGATGTGGAGAGTGGCATGGGAGGTCATGTTGTGAGAGGTCAGCCTCGGCATACCAAGACCGGTGATGAGGACAGCAGTGACGATGAAACACAAATAGATGATGATGTAGCCGACCGCACTTGGGAGCCGGGTGAGGCAAGGGCTTCATCATCGTCAGGAGAAGAGGGCGTCAGCTTGCGCGTCAGGCAGCAGCGCAGCCAGCAAGTGGGTCGTGTGGCCGTGAGTCAGCAGGATAGCAGCAGTGTGAGGTCGGGAGCCAAGTGGCCACGGAGTGAAAAACCCGCTTCGCAGGTCCAAGAAAGTAGCGGCACAGGGGCTCAGCGAGGCAGCGGCGGCAGTAGTCACTCAGTGCGGAGCGTTGGCGGTAAAATCCGATACTCGGCGGTGTGGCAGTTCTTTGCTAAGACACCGGAGGAGCCGAATATTGGTATATGTAGAATCTGTGGGCAGAAAGTGATGCGTGGCCAGGGAGCTATTGTTGGCACCACAGCCCTGCGTCAACACATGCAGCGTCACCATCCGGTGGCCTGGGAGAAACGTGGCTCAGATGTGGTGGTCCATCCTGCCGCCGCAGCAACAGCAGCAGCAGCAGCGCCCAGTGGCAGGCATGCCATTGCAGCCAGTCAAGGCTCCACCACCTCTGCAGAAGGGAGCTGTTTCTCTTTGACATCATCTCCCGGTCCAGATGCTCCTGCTCCTCGCTACTCATGGCGCCAGCAGTCGTTCAGCGAGGCGATTGCAAAGAGACAACAGTATGCGTCCAACCATCCTAAGGTGCAGCAGCTGACCGTGCTCCTGTCCAAGTTGTTGGTACTGCAGTCCCTCCCTTTCCAAATGGTGGACTCTGCACCGTTCAGAGAACTAATGGCTTGTGCCGAGCCGAGATGGAGAGTTCCAAGCCGTAATTTCTTTTCCAAAATGGCAGTACCAGCACTTCATAAATATGTAGAACAGAAGGTGGGTCAGTCCTTGAGCTTATCGGTTTGTTCCAAGGTGCACGGCAGCGCGGACATCTGGAGCTGTAACTACGGTCAGGGCCAGTACATGTCCTTTACGGCCCACTGGGTGAATGTGCTTCCAGCCCAGGCACACCAACAACTTGGACAGGAGATGCCGCTTTCTCCTCCACGTTGTCAAACTGCTGCACCTGCGCCAATGTCCGCCTCCTCCTCCTCCTCCACCACCACCACCATCTCAGCCTCCAGATGGACGGCTCCATCATACCACATGTGTACGGCACCGCGGTGTCACGCAGTTCTACACCTGGCTTGCCACGGCGAACGAAGTCACACAGGGGAGGAACTGCTCCGCGTCATGCAGCAAGAAATCGATGTGTGGCTTTCTCCGCGCCAACTGCAAATCGGAACCATGGTGACGGACAATGGGAGGAACATGGTGTCCGCGCTGCACCGAGGAGGGATGGTCCATGCGCCCTGCATGGCGCACGTGTTCAATCTGGTTGTGAAAAGGTTCCTGAAGTCTTCCACCGATCTTCAGAACATTCTGAAAATGGCCAGGAAACTGTGCATGCACTTTATCCATTCGTACAAAGCCAGGAACACCCTCCTCGAGTTGCAGCGGCAGAATGGCCTCCCCCAACACACTCTAATATGCGATGTTTCCACCCGCTGGAATTACAACCTGCACATGTTGGACCGACTGTATGAACAGAGAAAGGCCATTAACGATTTTTTGATGATCCAGGCAGACAGAAGTACTCCCCTGTGTAACTTTGATGTCAGCCAGTGGCAGCTCATGCGTGACACCTGCCGTTTGTTGAGGCCATTCGAGGAGGCGACTTTATTTGTCAGTCGCCAGGACTACGGGATGAATAACATCATTCCACTGCTTCATGTCCTGGAACAGATGCTGAAAAATCTGTCTGAGCAGGGGACTGGACGTGGGGACTACATCTCGTGGCCACATGAGTCCGGTGGGGACTGAAATGGAGGAGGAGGAGGAGGACATTGGAGCAGAAGCATTGTCTGGTGAAATGAGTGGATTTTCTACCCAGGTGACAAGAGAGGAGGAGCAGGAGCAGCTGGAGGAGGTGAATGGAGATGAGGAAGATGAGGCAGATGACCCCCAAGCACCGTGGCAGTATACAGTGGAAATGGAGGCAGGGAGCCCCTCGGAGTCACTTGTGCAGATGGCCCGCAGCATGCTTATTTGCCTGGCTAGTGACAGCCGAATAGTCAGCATCCGGCAGAGGGATGACTTCTGGCTCTCCACCCTATTGGACCCTCGCTACCGGTCCAAAATGGGAGCCTTTTTCCCAGCTATTGAGAGGGAAGACAAACTCAAATACTATAGGGAAATCCTCCGAAATCAGTTGGCTGCTGCCTATGTGCGGCATCGTACCTCCTCTGACAGGTCTGACCGGGGGGTTCCTCAGCGCTCACGTACTACTGCCGTGGCTGCTGAGGGAAGGTGGGGGGGTAGGAGCAGTACCAGCTCCATCAGTAGTAACCTAAGTCTGGAGTCACTGATGAGCAGCTTCCTTCACCCGGCTAGTGAGGAGGGCAGTCGCCAGCAGCAGCAGCAGGACCTGGAGCAGTCCCTGAACCAACAGGTTGTGGCCTACTTGGACAGCACTCTGCCACCTCAGTTAGAAGATCCGCTGGACTACTGGGCAGCCAAACTGGATGTGTGGCCGCAACTTGCCGAGTTTCCAGTGGAGAAGCTGTCCTGCCCGGCCAATAGTGTGGCAACAGAGCGGGTGTTCAGTGCGGCGGGGCCATCGTTACCCAAAGGAAAACCCGCTTGTCCACGGGAAATGTGGAACAACTGACCTTTGTCAAGATGAATCAGGCATGGATCGGCCAGGATTTCCACACACCAATAGGCGTCAGTCTGGGTTCAAACTACCTGCCTCAGTCACTATTCTGATGCCGCCACCCACCTGATGCCACACATCTGCTGACAGTTTCTCCATCTGCCTACCACCATCTTTACCAGGGACTGGTATTGCCACCCACCTAAACACTCTGTCATTGTGCCACTCTATGACCTCATGCTGCTGCTGCTGTTGCTGTTGCCGTGACATCCACACTGTGTCATTGTGCCACTGTCTGACCTCATGCTGCTGCTGTGGCTGCTGCCATGTCCTCCACACTGTGTCATTGTGCCACTGCCTGACCTCATGCTGCTGCCGCCGTGACCTCCGCTCTCAGTCATTGTGCCACTCTGTGGCTTCCTCCTGTTTTGCCACCTCCAGAATGTCATTGTGCCACTGCCTGACCTCATACTGCTGCTGTTGTGACCTCCACACTGTGTGATTGTGCCACTTTGTGGCCTTATATTGTTTTGCCACCTCCAGAATGTCATTGTGCCACTGCCTGACCTCATGCTGCTGCTGTTGTGACCTCCACACTGTGTGATTGTGCCACTCTGTGGCCTAATACTGTTTTGCCACCTCCAGAATGTCATTGTGCCACTGCCTGACCTCATGCTGCTGCCGCCGGGACCTCCGCTCTCAGTCATTGTGCCACTCTGTGGCGTCCTCCTGTTTTTCCACCTCCAGAATGTCATTGTGCCACTGCCTGACCTCATGCTGCTGCCGCCGTGACCTCCGCTCTCAGTCATTGTGCCATTCTGTGGCTTCCTCCTGTTTTGCCACCTACAGAATGTCATTGTGTCACTGCCTGACCTCATGCTGCTGTGGCTTCCGCCGTCACCTCCACACTCTGTCACTAATATTGCCACCTGAGCTCTCAGCTTGTTTTTTTCCAGCTTTTGCTGGCATGACTTTATCAGGCTACATTCCCGCTTCAGTTTTTTGGTCAGTTTTGCCCTCTTAAGTGCCCAGGGAATTTTATAGTGAAGCGATTCTAAAAGCGGCGGCAGTCATCTGCGTGTCATAGTAAAACACAACATTGTATGAAGACCAAACCAAGCTCCCTCTGCATATTTAAGCATGGCACAACGTTCTACAGCACCCTGCAGGCTCTGTGCAGCCTGGAAATAGCTGCTTTTTAACGAATTCGTGCCGAAGTAATTCGGAACGAAACTAATTTTGTCGGAAAATTCGGCGAAGTGACCTAATCGAATTTTTGAGAAATTCGCCCATCTCTACAAATGACCTTAACTTGCCCTAAAAAAGATCTTATTTATGGAGAGACACTTTTAAATTCTAGGAGGATTACTCTTCTGCAAAAAAAACATATTAAAGGTGCAATACTCATAATTGAAAACAAAAGGGTTCCTCCATTCCTTTTATCGCCTTTAGGGGTTTAAAAAAGGGTGTAGAAATATTAATTGGGGACACAAATTCCCTTTTACTTTATAGAGGCAAAATAGATCCACAGGTTAGATACATAATTCTACAGTGTGAACAAAATTCTGTGGCCTATACTTTAGTTAACCTACACACAAATCTTGTTTATCTCTAAAGTCATAGATAGAGCCAAAAAGTTGGCCAAAGGCAAATTGATCATTTGTGGAGACTAAACACATGATGATAAAAGTTAGATGGGTTTGTCTGGATTTTCCGTATTCCCTAAAAATTAAAAACCTGGTGGGGGAAGGAAACCCACATATCCCGGAGGAAAAATCACGTTGATGAAGAGTTATATGTACTACTGGCTGCAAAAAACACGCATTTCTAAAATGGAAATAGGCTACATAACGTCGTTCAACCATTGCCCCGATTTACCTCACATTGACAGATGAACAACGTCCCCGCTCACAGATGTCGTGGCGTATAAACCATTTCTTATTAAAATCCCCTGAAACAGTCAAAGAGATTCATGCAGCTCTGAAAGAATACTTTGAACTAAACCCTTTCCAAAATTCTTTTGGGGGCACACAAGTGGGATACGGGGGGTCGTATTAAAAAAGCTTCTAGAGAAAAAAAAAAAAGGGGGAATGGAAAGAGATGACTTTGAAAAAAACTAAAAATTTTTCTTTCCAGGAATTTAAAAAAGGGCCCCCCCGAAATAAAAAAAAATTAAAAAGAATGCAGAAATCACTGTGAAACTTTAAACCTCATAACTATGGGGTTCCGTGTCTAAGCCAAAAGGAATTTCTATCTTCAGGGGGCGACCGACCAACTACTTGCAAAAAAAGGGTCAAAAAAAAAAGTAAAGCCAAAGCGAAAATACAATTTCCCAAAAATCTCACCTACAGGAAGGTTTATGATCCTCAGGGTATTGCAACATTTTGCAGACTATTATCAGTCTATATAATATTAAAAATACCCCTTGTGCCCGCTACATCTTGGAGAAATTACATCTTTTTTTAGAAAAAATTAAAACTAACGGCTTTTGAGAATGACCCAGCGTCAGACCGAACAAGCCATTTACGACCCAAGAAAATTGGACACCCTTAATAACTGTAAATTTGCAAAAACCCAGGTACAGATGGACTTACCAATGAATGCTATAAGCTCTTTAAGTCCACTCTCTCACCCCATCTTTCTACTCTTTTCCAAAACATTATGTATAACAGTAAAGCGCCAGTAGAAATGCTATCCCCCTGGTAAAAACCATACCAAAAAAACCAAAGCAAATCCCCCGATCAGGTAAATAAAAAAAAGACCCATACCTTACTCAAAAATGATATAAAATTTTTTCAAAGATATTTGAAAAAGTTTAAATAGCACCCTTCCCATATTAATTGACAAAGACCAATATTTTTA
>JAODAL010042056.1:0-35236 GCA_025379985.1 Phyllomedusa bahiana
GGTATTTTTTAGGAGGGGTTTCAAGTGCGGAAAATTACCCAGGCGAATTAGGAAATCACCAGTCGCAATTTTTTTCACTTCCACTATGGAACCAATGAAGGCATTGGTAGACCAGCTGACGCAACTGGTCCAGGATCTCGCTCAAAGGGTCCAGCTGCAGGAGTCTATGTCTTCCCGGGTTGCTGTGCCTGTTTACCCTCTGTAGAAACCAAGCTCAACCTGCCAGACCATTTCACTGGAGACCATAGTGCTTTCGAGACTTTCCAAGAGTTGCGAGTTTTACTTCCGGCTTAGGCTCCATTCCTGTGGATCTGAGCAGCAACGTTCATTGTTACTTCAGCAGACCACAAAAGCTTGGGCTTTCTCCCTAAGCCTAGGTTCTCCCGAACTCCTGTCCTCTCCTGTCTCTCCACCAGGGGCGGCGACCAGTAGAAGACTAATGCTTTGAGTTCAGACACTGTTTGGGACCCTCGCATTGGAATGACCCAGCACTTCAGTATCTTTTTTGGCAGAGTCTGTCTGAGACACTCAAAGAACTGTTGATTGGTTACGCATAACCCAAGAGCCTGGAAGAGTTTATGATCCTGACTACTCAGCTTGACAGTCACCTCCGCAAACACCAAAGGGAACAGCATGAGGTATCTACTTCTCATGCCATATCCAACGAGGCATTAGAGATTGATCAGGAACCTATGCAGCTGGGATCTACTATGTCAGCCACAAAGCCTTCAGTAAAAACAAAGGACTCTGTTTTTACTGTGGAGCAGTGGGTTACCTTATCCGAAAATGCCACAAGTGCCTGGTTTCGGAAAAACTCCAGCATCTAGGCGACTCAGGGGAAGTTAAGAGCAACAGTCTTTCTGGTAATTCGTTTGTCGACTGCGGTTCTGCAGCGAATTTCCTGAACGCACGTGTTGCTAGTCTTTTGGGTATTCTGTTACTGTCTCTTAGGACCCCTGTTAATGTGGTTGCTATAGATAGTACACCCCCCTTTCAAAGTACTATTAAGTTCTATACTCCTATGGTTAATTTAAAGGTAGGGGCCTTGCATTCTGAGTTAATTTCCTTTTTGTACTTGATATCCTACTCACCGATATTGTAATTTGTTTTCCTCCTCTTAGGCCTTTTGACTGTGCTATCAAATTATTTCCGCACGTTAAACATGTATAATCTGTCTGTACCTGAGAGGGAGGTTATGAAGGAATATGTCAAGGATAGTCTCTGCAAGGGTCATATCGACCCCTCTATCTCTCCCATGGGAGCTGGCTTCTTTTTTGTTAAGAAGAAGGATGGAGGTCTCATGCCTTGCATAGACTATCAGGAATTTAATAAAATTACTGTTAAAAATCAGTACCCTCTTCCCCTCATCCCATATCTGTTCTATCAGATATCTGGAGCTACTTTGTTTTCCAAATTAGACTTATGGGGTGCCTATAATTTAATTTGGTTCCATAAAGGAGATGGAAAACTGCCTTAAATATCTCGTATGGGCACTATGAGTATTTAGTGATGCCTTTTGCCTTAAGTAATGCACCTGTAGTTTTTCAAAACTTTCTTAATAACATATTCCGAAACCTCAATGGACACTTTGGAATTTGGATCATATTTTGGTATTTTTCCCTGACTGGTCTTCCCATGTGGAACATGTGTGCATTGTCCTGCAGATTCTTAGAGAGAATCACTTGTGTGCGAAACTGGAAAAATGTCTCCTTGGAGTCCAAGAGTTATATTTCCTGGGCTATATTGTTACTCTGCATGCCTTCTGTATGGATCCTGTCAAGGTTCACGCTGTTGTGGATTGGGTACGGCCAAATTCCCTGAAGGCCCTGCAGAGGTTTTTGGGGTTCGCCAATTACTACAGAAAAGCTTTTCTTTCATAACCAAACCTTTGACAGATTTTACTAAAAAGGGGGCAAATCTGCTTGAATGGGAACCTGAAGCTGTTTGTGCCTTCGATAACTTGAAGAAGAGCTCTGGATTCAACCTACCTCCTCTGGTACTATTATTGTTGTAATGAATACTAACTGAGGTAGAGTGGTGAAGTTCTGTCCAAGGGTCCCGCTCCTCCTGACTAACCATCACACCCTCTGTGTGCTTTTCTCCACGAAAATACTCCTCACTTGAGAGTAATTATGAACTAATTGTTGAGACGATTGCGTTTGGCTATCGAGATCGATCGCAAGTCATAGTCGGCGGCTGCCTCGCTATCGATAGGTTTTTCGATAGTGAAGCATCGATTTTGCGCGATGGACCATTAAAGTCTATGGGAGAGCAACCAACACACCTTCATTAATACACACCCAAACAAGGCTGGAGAAGCTGAAATTAACATTCCACAACATCAATGGATACGTGCTACATTCTAAGCATCCACTTAGGTTATAAAAAGTCAACAGAAAAAAAGTCACAGACCATTTACTATCCCTGTCTTGTACCACAGCCTGGACCCTTAAACCTCATCACCCACAAATTTAAAAAGTGCCAGAAGGCAGTATGATTTGAACATCATGGTACCTTGAACTGGACATTGATTATCCTGTCCTGGAACGACCCAGCATTAGCCCCAAACCTGCATGACTCCCACATTTTAAAAAGTCCGAAAAAGGGAGTCTTTCAACTCACCATTTAGTTTCCTGGACATTGACTATACCTGTCACTGGGCCACAGCATGAGCCCCAAACCTGCATGACCCCCACAATTTAAAAAGTGCCGGAAAAAGGAGTCTTTTCAACCAACATTTTTAGTTTCACTGCATTGACTATACTGCCTGGGCACAGCAATAGCCCCAACCTGAATGACCCCCACATTTAAAAAGTGACGGAAAAATGAGGTCTTTTCACCACCATTTTTAGTTTGAACTGGACATTGACTTATACCTGTCCTGGGCCACAGCAATGAGCCCCAAACCTGCATAGACCCCTCACATTTAAAAAGTGCCGAGAAAAAGGTGTCTTCCAAAACCACCATTTTAGTTTTTCACTGACCATATTGACTATACCTGTCCTGGGCCACAACATGAGTCCCATAACCCTGCATGACCCCCACATTTAAAAAGTGCCGTAAAAAAGGAGGTCTTTCAACCACCATTTTTTAGTTGAAACTGGACATTGATATTCCTGTCCGGGGCCACAGCATTAGCTCCAAACCGTGCATGACCCCCACATTTAAAAAGTGCCGGAAAAGGAGTCTTTCAAAACCACCATTTTAAATGTTCACTAGACATTGACTATTACCTGTCTGTCCTCAGCATGAGCCCCAAACCTGCTGACCCCCGACATTTAATAAGTGCCGGAAAAAGGAGTCTTTCAACCACCATTATATTTGAACTGGACATTGAATATACCTTCCCTGGGCTAAAGCATGAGCCCCAAACCTGCATGACCCCCACATTTAAAAGTGCCCTGAAAAAGGGAGTCATTCAACCACCATTTTAATTTCACTGGACATCTGACTATACCTGTTCTGGGCCACAGCATGAGCCCCAAAACCTGCATGACCCCCACATTTTAAAAAGTGCCGAAAAAGGAGTTTTCAACCACCATTTAAGTTTCACTGACATTGACTATCCCTGTCCTGGCCACAAGCATGATCCCCAAACCTGCATGACCCCCACACATTTAAAAAGTGCCCGGAAAAAGAGTCCTTTTCAACCACCATTTTAGTTTCAACTGGACATTGACTATACTTCCTGGCCACAGGCATGACCCTCTAACCTGCAGACACCCCCACATTTAAAAAGTTGCCAGAAAAAGGAGTCTTTCAACCACCATTTTAGTTGAACTGGACATTGACTATACCTGTCCTGGGCCATCAGCAGACCCCAAACCTGCATGACCCCCACATTAAAAAGTGCGGAAAAAAGGAGTCTTTTCAACCACCATTGTTAGTTTCAACTGGACAATTTACTATACCTGTCCTGGGGGCCCAGCAATGAGCCCCAAACCATGCATGACCCCCACATTTAAAAAAGTGCCCCGGAAAAGAGGAGTTTTCAACAACCAATTTAGTGAACTGGACATTGACTAGTACCAGTCCCTAGGGCCACACAGAGCCCCAAACCTGCATGACCACCACATTTAAAAAGTGCCGAAAAAGGAGACTATCAACCACCATTTTAGTTTCACTGGACATTGACTATACCTTTCCTGGGCCACACATGAGCCCCAAACCTGGCTACCCCCACATTAAAAAGTGCCAGGAAAAAGGAGTCCTTTCAAACCACCATTTTAGTTTTTCAACTGGACATTGACTATACCTTCCTGGGCACAGCATGACCCCAAACCTGCATGACCCCCACCATTTAAAAGTGCCCGGAAAAAAGGATTCCTTTCAACCACCATTTTAGTTGAAAAACTGGACATTTGACTATACCTGTCCTGGGCCACAGCATGAGCCCCAACCTCCATGACCTCCCCACATTTTAAAAAGTGCCGAAAAAGAGTCTTTCAACCTACCATTTTTAGTTTCACACTGGACAGTTGAACTTACCTGTTCGCTGGGCCACAGCATGAGCCCCAAACCTGCTGGACCCCCATATTTAAAAAGTGCCGGAAAAAGGAGGTCTTTCAACCACCATTTTAGTTGAAACTGGACATTTGACTATAACCTGCCCCTGAGCCACAGCATGATCCCCAAACTGCATGTACCTCCCACATTTAAAAAGTGCCCGGAAAAGGATCTTTCAACCACCATTTTAGTTTCACTGACATTTGACTATACCTGTCCTGGCCACATCATGAAGCCCCAAACCTGCATGACCCCCACATTTTAAAAAGTGCCGGAAAAAGGAGTCTTTCACCACCATATAAGTTGACTGGACATTGACGATACCTGTCCTGGCCACAGCATGACCCAGGGCCGGAGTTACCAGTGGGTCGGTTGAAAGACCTGCTGGCGTCCGTCATCTATTAACACGCAGGTTAAAATGCCCTGATGACGCAGCAACGAAAAACTGTCCGTTGCTGAATGCAGAGTGCGTGAAGCGAAGTGTTAGAACCTCAGCCTCCTCTGTACACATCATACCTGGGTAGCGCTTGCCCCCTCCGTAAGAGAGTGGACCAACTGATCTTTCACTAGGAAATAACTGGTGGTTAACGCTCCTGTTACAACCCGAGGTGCCCTTTAACTGGCATTCTTTTCTCATTTTACTCAACGTGCTGGGAGAAATGGTCTCTGTACTTTGTTCTCTGTCCGTACTCTCCATACACCATGTACCTCTGAAAACCAACATCTGGTCAAGTTTTCCTGTACCACCCTTGGAACAATCCAAGAGGAATTTTTTTTTAACCAGCTATTATTGTAACATGCGAGTTTTTTAGTATTTAATCTACGAAAACACATTTTTAAAATAGGATGGACATCCCACCATGGTCTTTGTTTCTCTTTTTTTTCATTGTATTAAATGGGTTGTCTCAATACAAGGGATTATAGCTTATGTTAAAGATCTTGCAAAAACCCAAGTCATTTTGCAATATGTGTCCATTAACAGTGTCCTACCTAGTTCCTGTTTCTGACAGCACCATCAACCCTTGAGCCACTCCTTGACTATTGTGAAAAACAAAAAGTCGGTTAGAAACAACATTTTTTAGAATAATGACCCTGTAGTATAGCTGCAAGTCATAGCAAAATGCCCCCAAAAATTCAAAGCAATGACCCTTTTAAGGCCACATTGTTCAATTGAGAAGAACAAATGTCTGTTAGAAACAACATTTTTTTTTATAATAGGACCTGTAGTATTGATGCATTTCAAAGCAGCATGACCCAAAAAATTATAAAAATGACTTCTCAGCCATACTGTTAAAAATTGTGATGGAGAAATACCACTTTAGAACCACATTTCGTACAAAGGACCATGATTATTGCTGTATCTCACAGCTACATACCCAAAAAAATATAAATATGACTTCCTCAAGCCACTATTAAAAATTGTGAAGGAGAAATGCCACTTAGAAGCCCATTTCTGTTTTACAAAGGACCATAATTATAGCTGTACTCACAACCAGCAACATGACCCAAAAAATTAAATAATATACTTCACAGCCCACTATTAAAAATTGAGAAGGGAGAAATTCACAACTAGAAGTCACATTTCTGTTTCCAAAGTACCAATATTATTGCAGTATCTCACAGCAACATGACCCTCAAAACATTGACAATGCGAAAACTTCTTAAGAATAAAGTGAGTAATGGAATACCAGTGTTGTCATGAAAACCTGCTGTCTTTACATTCTCCTCACAGCAAAACCAGCAAAATGAACAGTGGAAAAGAGAAATAAAAATTGCAGTAAGAAATTATATTTTAAAAAAAATGTTTTCATATAGGACCAATTCTGTTTTTGAAAAGGATTGTGAAGTAGACTTGGCAACTAATCCGTGCCCTCGCAATTGGCCACAACATCATCAGAGATCCATGCCTGATTCATCTTGATTGAAAGTAAACGGCCACATTATCTGTGGAATGACCGGATGCGTATTGTCTGTAGATTACTCCTCCAGCTGGGCTGAAGTCTGCTCAGATATGACGCTGGCTGTGGCAGACAAACCCTCTATGGCGTGAATGAGCCAGCTCGGGCCATTCGTCCTTTTGGATACCCAGAAAGTCAATTGGGTCCGGACACACATGCAAAAACATCGGTGTTGAAGACGCAGAAATCGTGCACCATGATCTTAAACTGATCTCTGTGTGTTGGATGTGTGCCCTGCAGTGCATGCGTTGGAGATGTGGTAAACAAAGATTGCCAAGGTCCCACCATAATGCTTCTTGTTCCTGCCACTTGCCCTGCTGCTCGCCGCTACGCCTACTTGCACTCTACTGCATGTCACGTCGCTGATGTTGTTCACACACCGTGACATTTGGGAACGATAAGCATACGCAACATATGACTCCAGTTGATCAATCAGCAAGGTCTCCATTTCCTGCATTTTACTCTACTATTTGGGTGGTGGAAAGGAAAGTGCTGATTTTGTTTTGTACCGGGGATCCAGGAGGGTGGCCACCCCATAACTGTTGTGTCATTTGATGGCCTTAATGCAAGGATCCATGTGGAGGAAATGGAGCATCCAAGCACTCCATGTGACAGATGGAGCCTTTATTTCCCAACCTCTGTGGTCGAGTCACTCGCAAAACTGATCTACCTAATCATCCTCCTCCGCCTCGAAAATTCGCGCCAAACCATCTTTCCAAGGCAATGGAACGTCGTTAACATTGGTTTCTAGAGAATACCTCCTCCTCCTCCTTCCCGGCTGCCCTCCGGCACAAGCTCTCAACACAGCCCTGACTTGCCTGAGATGATGCACCCTGAGACTGAGCTGCCACCATGCCACTAGCTCTTGACCCCGCACCACTGCTAATGAAAGTACCGATGGAAATTGTGACACTGTCGGGCCTTGTGGATTTGACGAGAAGAAATGCTCCTATGGGTTTTCCGCATCTTCTGTGTCCGTCTCCTCCTCCGTCGCTGGCCGGGAACCTGTTGTTTCAGAGTGTCCAACGATCGATCCAGAACTAAGATCACAACAATCCACATGCTGACAAGGGCATTGACCGCACTGACCATTTTGGTGGCTTCTATCAAATCTGGCAAGGATGGTGCAGAGCCTCTTTCCACAACTGCCCTCCACTCCTCGGTTGGTTCAACACCCCGAGGTCCGTCACCGCTGCATGAGTCAGGCCCATGTGTCACTGCTCGTACTCGTAATGGCATGCGCTGCTGCCACAATCGCCTGGAGCATGTGGAGGGTGAATCCAGCGGTTGCCACGTCAACAATGAGATGGTTGATGGGGGAGGCCGAGCTGACGCTGCAACGCAGCCATGGTGGAAACGAAGCATGTGCGAAACGGCGGAAGTTGCGAACTCAGACTCGAGCGTTCTTCATCAGGCAGTCCAGACCCCGGGATAGCTCTTTAGAAATTTTCTGGACGATCAGATCATGACATGTGCCAGGCAAGGAAAGTGCTCCACTAGCCTACGATCTTAAGGCGGCCCAGATTTCGCCCGTTTCGCCCACCACCTTGCCTGGCACAAGGTTCTTGTCACCCCAGCCATCGCTCGGTCGTCGTTTGCTTAGAGCCGTCCACCAGCTCCTGACCTGTGTGTGGACGGTCTCCAGGCAGATTAATGTTCAACATGGCCTGGTGTCCTCTGGGCCACCGTGATGCCACCAGAGGCACCTTGGGAAAGATCCCTGCACCATCCTGCGTTTGAAGAGCGTCGCGCCAAAGCCTGAGAGCCACCGTCACCACCCAGAGACCATCCACCCAGCTCAACCCAGTGAGCTGTCAGCAGATATATAGCGGCCTGCCGTGCTTACTATCCAATGTGTCCCGGTTGGTGAGATGGACTTTTCCGGACACAGATTCAGACAACGCGCTTGAAATTTTAGATGACACGTGCTGGCCAGGCAGACGGCTTATTCCCCTGGCAAAGAAATTCCTGCTCGGTCATCTGGTATTGGGGCACGAGGGCCATGAACGTGGCGGAACCCATCTGTGTCCACCAACGGAAAGGCAACATTTCCAAGGCCAAAAGCCTAGGCAATGCCGACATTCAGGTTTTGGCTTGGGATGGTTGGGTTAAAGTGTTTTTCTTCTGCTACCCAAACCTGGAAGACAGAAAGGCTTGCTGCAAGATACTGGCCGCTGTACGGGGCGTTGCAGGTCGTCAAACCTGGCGGAGGAGAAGGGGTAGGATGGTCTCTGTTGGTGCTGGTGGTACGCGGGCGAAACGGTGGAGGCTGAAGCGGAGGCGATCCCTGATCATGACTCTAGTGAAAGGACATGGCAGCTGAGGACCGGTCTTGCTGGGGGCGAGGAGGAGGCGGAGACAAAGGTGTGACAGAGGTTGAGCCCGGCGTCGGTCCCTGGCCTTTTTGGCCAAGTGTTCCCATCCATTTCAACTCATGCATTCGCTGCTGTGAACTAGACAGTTGTGGTGGTTAACCACTTAATGATCTGCTCTAACTTATCGGTTACGGGCAAAAAGGCAGCAATATGACATCGCTGGGTGAATCAGAGGCTTGCTCAAAGAAGGCCAAGCTTGAGAGGTCCTGGACCTTTTTGACGGCGATAAGCGAGGAGCGGGTTTGCCGCTGACCGTGGGCTGGCGGAATCATATCAGCGACTTCTGCGACCAGCCCTATCCCTTTTGTGGCGGGACCCGTATTGACACCTACCCCATCGTCTTCCTCCTCGCCCTCCTGATGAAGCACTCGCAAGCAAATTCTGCGGAAAAGACCAGGATGGGATCCGCAATGTCATCATCATCATCATCATCAACACAGGTGACTTGGTCCGTCCTGACGTTCTGAGCATCCAGAAGCTGTCGGGCTACAAGCAAGGGGCTACTGCAAAAGGCGTTGCCTGACTCCGCGATCCGGGATTTTTGAGCCGATTGACCGGCTTCCTTCCACCTCCTCTGAAGGCATCAATAACTGTCGTCAGAGCATACTAAATCATCCTCTTGATCTTTAAAAACATGTCCTTCTGACCCCAACCCCAACCGCATTTTTGTCATCAAGAGTCTTCAGGACAATATTATCCACAGTGTTGGCTACAACGAGTTGACCATTTGGGCTGCTTTCATGTTGGACAGTATTCTGATGATGCTGAAGACGACATTTGTGGCCTACTGCGAGGACGAGAGGTAAGACTCTGATTAGAATGCAGGTTTGCCATTACACTTAAGGACATATTGGCGCCGAGTTCGTTACTTAGATCACAGGCCCGGACCGCAGCGATGACAGGCCTGACGGTCCTGCAACTGAACGATCCGCTGGCATGCGTGTTTGTCGCCAGCACTGGAAGGAGTCACCTTCTCATCGTACCTCTACCTCCATGTGCTTACCCCCTCTTTCTCGCTTACACACCCTGCATTCGCTCCATGTTCTCAGAAATAGAAAAATTTGAGAGTGTATGGAATAGTTTTGGAAAGTCTCTTAATTACAAGACGGCAAATCACAGCTAATTCTCAAATCCTCTAATCAAATACAAAATTGCCTGGATTCAAATTAAAACTGCAAGGTGTCTAATCAACCAATCTGGACTGGGCCAAAGTCCAAAAAACACGTATCTGTTATGTTTGGTATACATAAACGGTATTTTTTTTGCACCTTTCAATTCACCTGTGGGTGAATATTAGAATTGCTGTGTTTAAGATTACGTAATGCTTGCGTCAATGAACAGTGTTTGGTGCGCAAAAGTCAAAAAACACGTAACTTTTATGTTTTCGATATAATAAACGTTATTTTTGCCAACCTTTCTATTCACCTGTGGTGGAAAATCTAGAATTGCTGTTTTAAGATTTACGTAGATGCTGCGTCAATGAACAGTGCTGGGTTCGAAAAACTCAAAAAACACTTAACTGTTTATGTTTTGATATAATAAACGTATTATTTAAAGCACCTTTCTATTCACCTGTGGTGAATATATAATTGCTTTTTAAGATTTACGTAGATGCTCGTCAAGAACAGTGCTTGGGTGCGCAAAAGTCAAAAAACAGTAAATGTTATGTTTTGATATAAAAACGTATTTTTTGCCACCTTTTCAATTCACCTGTGGTGAATATATAATTGTGCAGTTTTAAGATTTACGTAGATGCTGCGTCAATGAACAGTGCTGGTTGCGTAAAAAGCGCAAAAGTCAAAAAACACGTAACGTTATGTTATGATATAATAAACGGTATATTTTTTGCACCTTCCAATTCACTGTGGTAATAAAGAATTGCTGTTTTAAAGATTTACGTAGAATGCTGCGTCAATGAAACAGAGCTGGGTGCAGCAAAAGTCAAAAAAAACACGTAACTGTTATGTTTTGGATATACCAAAAACGGTATTTTTGCACCTTTCAATTCACCTGTGGTGAATAAGAAATTGGCTGTTTCTTAAGATTACGTAGATGCTGCGTCAATGACAGTGCCTGGTGCGCAAAAGTTCAAAAAAACACGAAACTGTATGTTTTTGAAATATAATAAACGGTATTTTTTTGCAACCTTTTTTTCAATTCACCTGAGTGAATATAGAATTGGCTTGTTTTAAGATTTACGTAGATGCTGCGTCAATGAACAGTGCTGGTGCGCAAAAAGTCAAAAAACATGTAACTGTAATTTTTCGTACGATACACGTATTTTGGCAACAAACACCTGTGCTGACTACATATTGCTGGATTGTAATTTTAAGTGCAAGGTGGATAACACATCCCAGTTGTAATGGGTAAAATTGAACACCTATCTGAAATGTATACTGATAATTAAAGTGAGTTTTGCAGCTAACAAAGAGACCTGCTGTTACTAGAAATGATGATTTATCCAATATAAGTTCAGGTTACCAATATCCAGAAATATTTCCAATAGCAAACTGTTATATAAAGATATTTCCACTACCATGTTACAGCTTTAGATGCTTGCTTTAAAATTCTCTAGCTAACTACATAAAATGTTCAATCTCTAATCTAACTAAATTGGAAGGATCACAGCTAATAGTAGAGAGTCACTTTCTCTGTGCAGAAATAGACTAATTTCGCTGAGCAGTTTTGGCCACAGGCAGAAGCGCAGGTCCTATCCTAGAGACGCTGAGAGACACTGAGAGGCGGAAACAGGACATGCTGTTCTATGTATAACGAGTCATGTGATTTTACCAGCCTAATCGCAACGATACACATCCCAGTCATGACGACCACACACCTCTCACCCTGCTCTAATTCTGTAATCTCATTTGCTGCCGCCAAAACTACAGGAATCGCCGAAAAAGGCGCGATCTAATAGATGATGCACAGAGGATTTTTAACCTTAAAGGATTGTCCTCATTATACGAGCTTTTCAGCCTTTCACTGTCCTGGTAAGTAGAACTGAGGGGCGTGCTTCTTGTCTGTCTGTTCTGCTCCCTCTCCCCCTCCCAACAGCACACATGCAGCTACGTAACTTCTATACAGGGGGGGGATGGGTTTGCTCTCAGAGTTTTCACCCCTTGTGGTTCCTGCCTTAGGTCTGTTGCAGGAGAGGCTGATCTAGGAGTGTAGAGAGGAATATGAAGCTGGTGGCTAATAAGAGCAGAGGGGATGCATGTGTTTCCTATATCCCTGCTTAGGCTTACAAGTCTCCACATCTCCATAAACTACAATGGCAGTGTTACTATACTCAGGATTTTCCCCTAATACATGAAACATAAATATTCACATGCCCCCTGATCTGTACAGTATTAGTATAGTCACAGTCCAGCAACCCAAAGACATGATCTGATTATAGTAACAGACAGGGTCACTGCTGTCACATCTATACTGTGTAGAGAGCATGAGGAAGCAGGGACACACGAGGGTATAATCCATGCAGCTCGGACACAGACGCCAGAGTTCCTCCCCTCCCCCCCTCCCCTCCCTCCGCTGCAGTCCCCACTCCATAAGCATTCTGTTTCTGTGCGGGATGGGCCACTCTGCTCCGACTTCTTCAAAGGTATGATCATACCAGACCTACAGCCAGTAAGATAAGGATCAACAGGTCGGCTACTATAGAGATTTGAGAAGCTGATTAGTTAATACAAACAAGGGCTAGGCTCAAAATCAGTAGAACATTTGTTAATTGACATATATTGCAAAGCTGCTTGTTTTTTTAAAGATCTTTAAATTAAAACCCAATCATTGTAGCGAGACAACCCCTTTAATTATCGCATGATCTGGAAATTTCGATCACCATAAAAACCTTGCCGATTTCAACTTTGTTGATAAAAATCGCTCAACACTAATTATGACATCGGGAACTTCTTGCCATCAAGTGGGCATTTGAAGAGTGGTATCATTTTCTGGAGAGGGCTAGACATAAAATAATCATATGGACAACAACAATCTGACTTCTCAAATCCGCCAAGAGACTCAATCCCAGACAGGATGGGCCCTCTTTTTTACCAGATTTGACTTTATTGTTACCTACAGACCTGTCTCCAAAGTGTCAAAGCAGATGCTCTGTGTCAAAGCTTCTGCGCCACTCAGTATTCCAAGTTACCTTATGAACCCATTTTAGCTAAAGTGGTGGTTGTATCAGCAGTCTCCCCAGACCTGACCAGTGATATAAGGCAATGTCAAGATTTAGCTCCTCCATCGACTCCCAGTGGGAAGTTGTTTGTACCTGTACAATTTAGATTTCGATACGATGAGCTGCACAATTTGGTTATTTGTGGACACCCAGGGATTGCCGGAATTAAGAGACTAGTTGCCCATTCTAACTAGTGGCCATTCATTCTCCATGATATCTCCGCCTACATGTCTGCCTTGGAGATGTGTGCTGGAAGTAAGGTCCCTCGTGTTTGTCCTATGGGAGAACTTCTTCCTTTAACCATTCATCAAAGACCCTGGCCACATTTGTCCATGGAATTTATCACAAATTTACCCCTGAGAGAAATACTTTAATTTGGGTAAGTTTCAGTAATATGTGTCATTTAGTGCCCCTATATTTACTATTTTGCCATAGGCAAACTTAAACTCTATCAGTTCTCTATCTATTAAACACTAAAACGTAACTGTTATTATATCTAACTCCTAACCTCTATACACCACTATTTAAAACCTTATCTCTATCTCATCATTTAACCCCTTTTGCTTCTGAAAGAGGGAATAACTCCCTTTCTAATCATCAAGTCGGTGGAACCCCACCTATAACAGGAGAGCCTTATATCTATAGCAAAGTGCTAAGCTTCAGTAAGTGATCCCAAACCAACAACTTGGGCAGTGCGTTCCCTAATCTCATAGACACAGACAAATAAGGTGCCCCCTTAGTGACATACCGTCGCAGCAGGTGACACTTGTATACAGAGGTAGAATATACAATTTAAAATAAACGTCATGCTGACCCTCGCCGACATGTGATCGGACCTCTAACCTTGATAAAGCCAGTTGCTGGCGAAACATGTCCGAGGTCAGGCATGACGTTTTTAAATTGTGATCTCTCACCTCTGCTACAAGTGTCACCTTGCTGCATGACGGTGTCACAAAGGGGGCCTAATTTGTTCTGTGTCTATGAATTAGGGACGACTGCCAAGTAGTTGTGTTTTGGGATCCCTTACTGAAGCAAGTACTTTGCTATAGATATAAGGCTCTCCCTGTTAATAGGTGGGTTCCAACCAACTTGAAGATAAAGGGTAGTTTATTCCCTCTTTTCAAACAAAAAGGGTGTTAAATGATGAGGATAGCAGATCAGGTTTTTAATAGTTGTATATAGGTTAAGAGTTTGATATATAGAAGTATACGTTTTAGTGTTTAATAGATAGAGAACTGATATAGTTTAAGTTTGCTTATGGCAAAATAGTAAATATAGTGATCAAAAGTCACTCTTTGTTCTCTTGCGACATTCCCAATTTTTTGGAGATTATGTGACAAATTTAGTTCCCTGTCTCACTTTCCAAGCTCTAAAATTTTGTCACATCTCTTTATTGATCATGTAGTTCATCTTCACAGGATTCCAGAAAATATTGTTTCTGACAGGGAGTACAGTTTGTAGGTAAGTTTTGGAGAGCTTTTTGTATGAGACTCGGAATTCAGTTATCATTTTCCTCGGCTTTCCATCCTGAGTCTACGGTTCAATTAGACTCTGGAACAGTACCTCAGCCAGGGTGCAGCTTGGTGCTGTAGGGGTTAAGCACTTGAGCCGATCCCTGGCTCGGGCAGGGTATTTAAACCTCTTCCTCTCAGCCAGGCCCTGCTGGTGATTACTTCTGGTGTCTTAGCTGTTCGGTTTGCTCTGCTATTTTGTTTCACTGGTTCTCTGGATTTTGGTCTGTCTTCCTGGTTAATCTCTCGTCTTGTCCTTCGGTGCTACATTCTCCTAGTTTGACCTTGACCATCTGACTTTCCTGTATTTTGTTGTCTGTTTGTGTCTGTTTCCCGTTTGTCTTCCGCTTATCTTCTGTCTGTTTGTCACCCGTCTACTAGGGTATATTTTAGGAGGAGGTTTGAGTGTGGGCTTGCCCTTCTCGGTGAAGGTGCCCTGCCTAGGCAGGGCAAGTCAGGGCGACATTATGGCGTCCCTTACAATTATGGTGATCATATGACACTTATCGCTTTTTATCAAGATTTTTGGGAGGTGAGATAAATAAAATATAGTAATCCTGGTAGTGTTTTTTATTTTTATTTTTTACAGCGGTCACCATGCGGTTAAAATTACATGTTAACTTTACTCAGCAGGTTGATATGATAACAGCGATACCAAATTTACATATTTTATACATTTTACTGCTTTTACACAATAAAAACCCTTTTACTTATATTTGTTTATCACAATGCCACCTCCTCTGCCCACATCCCCTGGTGTGTGTATGGAGCCAACACTATAGTTCATCTTGAAATCTTGTTTCCTATTCTTCCCCACTTTGTTAATTAGCTGACTCGACCCCTCCCATTTCTTGTTCACAACTGATTGTCTGTTTAGGACTTAATTAGTATAAATCCATCCTTAATGGTAACCTGTGACATGGTTGCCTGTGGCCTTGTTCAAGGTGTGGTCATTCTAAGTGGGGATGAATTAAAACCAGAATTAAACCAGGATTGAATAAATGAATAACGGTTGCAAAAGTAATAGCTATTCACATTCTTTTTCATTAATAGCTTGCTAACCTATCTCAGACTATACTTTTCCTTTCCTCCGTTATCCCAACCTCCATTTTCCTGATACTAATTGCCTATCCCCACACACCTTCGCTGGGCAATGGGCTTTATATCACTCCATGCATTCTTCCCTTTCATCTGTCTGCTGTCAATATCCTTTTCCCCACTATTAATGCCTTCCACACCAAACAGACCCAACCAAACAACAGCCTATCCTACTCCCACCTGCTCACCCTCTCTCTGCTCCTGCTGGCCACTGGGGACATATCCCCTAACCCATTGACTCCTCAGCACATTCCCACTATTGTCTCTGCCTTTCCTAACAGACTCACCACTACAAACTCCATCAACCCCTTCATCCTAAAACACATCCCCTTGACCCCAACTACCCCTATCTCTTTCCCAGGAGCTTTCTGGAATGCACTGTCTGTATGTAACAAACTCTCCTACATACATGACCTATTCATCTCACATAATTTACTCTAAAGGGTTATCAAACTTCCTAAACAGTGTTAAGCGGTCTAGTTTCTTAGATGGCGTCATTTATTGGGGTATCTAACATGCAGGTTCCCTACAAACCACGTCAAACTGATTGGTCCCTAAAAAATGTATATTCCAAATTTTCTTGAAAATGTGAGAAATTACTACTTAGTTTCTAAGCCCCCTAATGTAAAAAAAAAAAAGACATTTAAAAAATGATGCCAATCTATAATGGACATATGGTAGATGCTAGTTATAAACTATTTTGTAGTGAATAATTACCGATCTTGCACGCAGAAATTTTGGAACTTTCAGATATCACAATTTTTTCCAAACGGAGAAAAAAAAAAAAGAAAAAATAAAAGAGAAAAAAATAAAACAAACATTTTTTCATGAAAATTTAGATATTTTTCACAAACAAACAAGGAGTGTATGGATAAAAATTTCTTACTAACTTAAAGCACAATGTGTCATGAGAAAAACAAACCTTCTGAATCACATGGATAGGTAAAAGTGTCAAAAAGTTATTCTCACATAATGTGACACGTCAGATTTCAAAAATAGGGCTGTGTCAGGAAGGGCAAAACTGGCTGGGTCCTGAAGGGGTTAAGTAGCACGTCTATCTTCAACTGTCCTCCCACCTCTCCTCCAACTCTCTTCTTAACCCACTTCAATCTGGTTTCCGACCTCACCACTCTACAGCAACCACTATAACCAAGATCACCAATGAACTAGTAACCATTAAAGCCTCATGCCACTACTCTGTCCTTCTCCTCCTTGACCTGTCCTCTGCCTTTGACACTGTTGACCACTCAAACCTGTTACAAATCCTCTCATCCCTCAGCATCAAAGATTTGGCCTTTTCCTAGATCCCCTCCTACCTCACTGATCGGACATTCAGCATCTCTCACTCTTGCACCACCTCCTCCTTCTACCCGCTCTTTGTTGGAGTCCACAGGGGTCAGTCCAGGGCCCACTACTCTTCTTTTTCTACACTCTTGGCCTGGGTCAGCTTATTGCTTCACATGGCTTCCAATACCACTTATATGCTGACAATATTAACTCTCTGCTCTCCTGGATCCCAGACTATCTATCGTCCATTTCCTTCTTCTCCTCCCATCTCCTAAAACTAAATGTGGAGAAAACCAAATTCATCATCTTTCCACCGTTCCACTCTATCCCTCCACCTAATCAACGGCTCTACACTCTCACCTGTCCCTCAAGTCCGCTGCCTTGGGATAACCCTTGACTCCTCTCTGTCTTTCAAACAGCACTCTTGCTCCCCTTCAAACCATGCTCAACTCTGCTGCCTATCTTATCTACCTCTCTCATCGCTACTCCTCTGCCTCTCCTCTCTGTAAATCCCTTCACTGTCTACACGTTGCACAGCAAATTAATTTCAAGTTACTAACCATGACCTACAAGGCTCTCCTCCATATATATCTGCCTTAATTTGCAGATATCTCCACTTATACAATCTCCGCTCTTCACAGGACCATTTTCTCTGCTCTTCTCTTGTCAGCTCCTCACAAAACCGTCTCCAAGACTTCTCCCGTGCTTCCCCCATTGTCTAGAACTCACTGCCCCAACACATCAGACTCTCCTCCACTTTCACCAGATTCATAAGCAACCTGAAAACCCATCTTTTCAGGATTACTTATAACTTACAATAACCCTGCTGCCAGTGTCGGACTGGGGGGTCTTGGGCCCACAGGGGAATTGATCTTGGGGGGCCCACCCTACTGTACATGAAAATATTACCGGCCTCTCGGACATAAATGTGCCCATTTTTTCTACATAATAAAAGTGTGCAAAACAGAACTGTATTGTGTAGTATAATAGCAATTAGTCCACACATATGTCACCCGTCTAGCATATCATAGACACAGGGCTAAGTAGCTCCATCCATATCCCCCTCTACCCACATACAATATCCCCCTCCACCCACATACAATATCCCCCCCTCCACCCCCCAACAAAAATTCCCCCCCCACTTTTTCCCTTTGGTCAAAACACCTCACCTTTCAAAAAATAATCCCCAGCAAAAACCGAAAAAGGGTCTAAGCCCTTTATCACGGGTCAGGTGTTCCCCCCACTTTAAACAATCGGGGACACATTACGTGGAAATTATACCGCCCGATGTAACCTACAACACCACCTTATAGAACCACATGGGGGGGTCAGACACCAGCTCGGGTTTAAACCTACACATGCCACATGAGGACCACATAGAGGTCAGGACCCCAAGCTCAGGATAAACCCCCAACACCCCCATAAGGGGGACCCCCTAGAGGTCAGACCCCAGCTCAGGTAAAAACCTCCCAACACCCCCATAAGAGCCCCACAAAGTGGTAAGTCCCAGCTCAGGTATAACCAACAACACCCCCATTAGAGCCCAAAATTTTGGGTCGGGACAGAAGCTCAGGTATAACCTACAACACCACCATTTTAAGGTCGGCACCACTCAGGTCACATCACATTACAGGGGAATACGCATTTATCTAAAAAGAATAAAAATAACCCCCTTTAAAATTCGGGGACCACCCGGGAGATGCCCTTTTCTGTTTGGGGCGTTCCTTCTTTCAAAATCGTTTTTATTTCCCTTTTCCTCTGCCCCCTTTTCCAAAACCGCCATGAGGATTTGCCCCCGCCCCAGCTATCCCGGGAATTAAAACACAAATATTTTTGAATCCCCAATTTTCCAAAACCTTCTTTCCCTATTCCCACCTCTGTACAAACTTCCCAGGGTGGGAGAGGCGGGTAAAAAGCCAAAAAATTGGGGAGGCCAAGTTTTCCTGGGGGGTTGGAGGGGGGGGGAAAGGGGACAAAACCCTCTGGAGATAATGCTACAACTTTTTTGCGCCCCCCTCACAATTATATAACCCAGGTAGGTGGGACAAACCCTAGGTGGGGGGGGCCCAAATGGGCAAAAAACCCAGTCTGTGGGGATGGGGTTTTTCTCCCAGTTGGGTAAGCGTGGGTTTAGTTAGGGCCCCCCTTTATATAGGCTGCAAGCATTTTGGGAAACCCCCCTTTGGGTTAGTATACGGGGAAGTTAGGGCTTCCCATGAAAATAGTTACAGGCATTAAAGGCCCCCTTTTAGGAAAATTTGCAGGGATTTTGGGGTCTCCTTTAGGTAGTATACAGGTAGTTAGGGGGGCCCCCCTTTTGCTAGTGGCGGAAGTCAGGGCCCCCCCCTTTTGCTACTGTGTAGGTAGTCCCGGGCCCCTTTTTTAAATTTTGGGGGGCCAGGGCCCCCTTTTTTAGTCCCGGGGCCCCCCTGTAGGGATTCAAAGCGTTCCCCTTTTGGTTTGCCCCGGGCCCCATTGTAGTTTAGGGGCCCCCCTGGGAGGTGTGTTAGGGCCCCCCTGGGAGGGGAAACCGGGTTTCCCCTTGTAGGGCGGGGGCCCCACTTTAGGTACCAAAGGGGGCCCCCCTTTTTAAATCCCGGCCCCCTTTGTAGTCGGGCCCCCCCTTTTAGTCAGGGCCCCCCTTTTTAGTCAGGGGGCCCCCTTTTTGGTAGCCAGGGGGCCCCTTTTTTAGGTAACCAGGGGGGGCCCCCTTTGGGAGTCAAGGGGGCCCCCCCTTTTGGGCCGGGGGCCCCCCCGTAGGGCCCGGGGGCCCCCCCTTTAGGGACCAGGGACCCCTGTAGGTACCAGGGGAACCCCTTTTTAGTGGGGCCCCCTTTTTTAGGGCCAGGGCCCCCCCCTTTAACCAGGGCCCCCTTTGTACCAGGGAAACCCCCTTTTAGTGAGGGGCCCCCTTTTTTTGTCAGGGGCCCCCCTTTTTTAAACCCGGGGCCCCCCTTTTAGCCAGGGACCCCCCTTTTTAGTCAGGGACCCCCCTTGTAGTCCCCGGGGGCCCCCCTTTATAGCCCGGGGCCCCCCCTTTTATTTAGGGCCTTTCCCCTTGTAGCAGGGCCCCCCCTTGTTTGTCAGGGGCCCCCGGGGTAGTCAGAGCCCCCCCTTTTAGCCAGGGGCCCCCCCTTTTAGACCCGGGACCCCCCTTTTAGCCAGGGACCACCCTTGGGAGTCAGGGCCCCCCCTTTCCCGTCAGGGCCCCCCCCTTGGGAGCCAGGGCCCCCTTTATAAACCAGGGAACCCCCCCTTTTAGCCAGGGACCCCTTTTATAGCCGGGGCCCCCTTGTAAACCGGGCCCCCCTTGGTTTGTAAAGGGCCCCCTTTATAGCCCGGGACCCCCTTTTTTTGCCGGGACCCACTTGTAGCCAGGGATTTTTCCCCCTTTTTGTCAGGTCCCCCCTTTTTAGGGCCCGGGGGCCACCCCTTGGGAGGGCCCGGGGGCCCCCCCCCCTTTTACCAGGGGCCCCCTTTTTTAGCCCCGGGCCCCCCCTTTTACCAGGGACCCCGTTTCGTCAGGGCCCCCCCCCCCTTTCAGTCAAAGGGGCCTCCCCTTTTAGCCAGGGACACCCCTTTTTTTGCCAGGGCCCCTTGTAGCCCGGGAAAAACCCCTTTTTAGCCGGGGCCCCCCTTGGGAGCCAAAGGGGCCCCCCTTTTTAGCCAGGGCCCTTTGTAGCCGGGACCCCCTTTTTAGCCCCGGGCCCCCCTTGAAACCCGGGGCCCCTTTTATAGCCAAAGGGGCCCCCCTTGTTGCCAGGGCCCCCCTTGTTGCCCCGGGGGCCCCCCTTGCAAACCCCCCCCCCTTGTAGCCTGGGAAACCCCCTTGTTCCGGGGGGCCCCCCTTTTTTCAATTTGGGCCCCCCCCTTGGAGCCTGGGGGCCCCCTTTTAGCCAGGGGCCCCCTTTTAAAAGCCCCGGGCCCCCCTTGTACCAGGGGACCCCCCTTTTTTGGGCCCGGGGCCCCCCTTGTAGGGCAGGTCCCCCTTGTTCCAGGGACCCCCCTTTTTTTTTGCCAGGGGCCCCCCTTGTAGTCAGGTCCCCCCTTTTAACCAGGCACCCCCCTTTTAGCCAGGGCCCCCTTTGTAGTCAGGGCCCCCCCCTTTTATTTCCCGGGACCCCCCCTTTTTAGCCCCGGGACCCCCCCTTGGGGTTTATGTCCCCCCTTTTAGCCCGGGGCCCCCCTTTTATTTAGGTCCCCCCTTGTTGGGCCTAGGGGGCCCCCCAATTTTTGTCAGGGCCCCCCCCTTTTAGTTTATCTCCCCCCCTTTTAGCCCGGGGCCCCCCTTGCAGACAGGGCCCCCCCTTGCAGCAGGGCCCCCTTTTAGCCCGGGACCCCCTTTAAAAGCCGGGCCCCCCTTGTGCCAGGGACCCCCCTTTAAAAGCCAGGGGCCCCCCTTTTTAGTCAGGGCCCCCCTTTTACCAGGGCCCCCTTTAAAAGCCAGGGGCCCCCTTGTTTCCAGGGAGCCCCTTTTTACAAGGGGCCCCCCCCTTGTAGTCAGTCCCCCCCCTTTTACCAGTGATTCCCCCTTGTTTGTTTAGGTCCCCCCCCCTTTTAGCCCGGGGGGCCCCCCCTTTTAGCCGGGATCCCCCCCCTTTTTTAGGGCAGGGGCCCCCCTTGTAGCCAGGGACCCCCCCTTTCAGTCAGGGCCCCCCCTTGCCCGTCAAGGGGCCCCCTTGTAGCCAGGGGCCCCCTTTATTTGCCCGGGCCCCCCCTTTTTAGCCAGAAAACCCCCTTTAAAAGCCAGGGCCCCCTTGTTAGGGACCCCCCTTTAAAAGCCAGGGCCCCCCCTTTTAGCCAGGGAAAAACCCCTTTTTAGCCAGGGCCTTTGAGCCGGGACCCCCCTTTTTAAAACCGGGACCCCCTTGTAGTCAGGTCCCCCCTTGGCCATTATTTCCCCCCTTGTATTAGGTTCCCCCCTTGTAGCCAGGGGCCCCCCCTTAACCAGGGAACCCCCCCTTTTAAAACAAGGGGCCCCCCCCTTTTTAGCCCCGGGCCCCCCCTTGTAGTTTAGGTCCCCCCCTTTTAGCCAGGGGGCCCCCCTTTCAGTAGGGGGCCCCCCCCTTGGGAGTCAGGGACCCCCCCTTTTGGGGGGAGGGGAGGGGGGGCCCCCTTTGTAGCCAGGGAAACCCCCCTTTTTACCGGGCCCCCCTTTGCCGGTGACCCCCCTTTATGCCCGGGCCCTCTTTTTGCCAGGGGGGCCCCCTTTTATAGCCAGGGAAACCCCCCTTTTAGTCAGGGGCCCCCTTGAGGGGTGATTCCCCCCCCCGTAGTCCCGGTCCCCCTTTGTGCCAGGACCCCCCCTTTTAGCCGGGGCAACCCTTTTTAGTCAGGGCCCCCCCCTTTATAGCGGGCCCCCCTTGTAGTAAAGGCCCCCCTTTTACCAGGGATCCCCCTGCAGTCAGGGCCCCCCCCTTCAGTCAGGGACCCCCTTTATGCGGGCCCCCCTTTATACCCCAGGGCCCCCCCTTTAGCCAGGGCCCCCCCTTGTGATAGTTAAAAAAAAAAAAAAAACAAAAAAAAACGCCACTTCCTGGCTCGGGCCCCTGCTCGGCCGCTCCGTGCTCCCACCCCTCCTCAGGGCCCTGCTTAGGCCTGCGGTGTGTGGTAAAAGGCGCCTACGTGATTAGGGGCCGGCGCCGGCGGGTGAGGCCTAACGCCTTACTGCCGGGGGAGGGGCAGATGCCCGCTAGGGTGTCGCTCCCCGAAGCGCAGCCCGGATTTGGGGCTTTAGCCCCCGATCCCGGGCCGGTTTTTTGGGCGCTCGGGACGAGGTCCCGGGCGTTCGGGGACCGGATGCCTTGCCCCGGGCCGGGGGGAGTGCGGCATGCCCCCGGGGCCCAAAGGGCCGGGGGGGCCCACCGGGGTTTTCCCCGGTCCCGGGGCCGGCCCAGCCCGAGCCTCCCTGGCCACTACGCTACCCCACAAATATTCTGCCCTCATTTTCGTCTTTTTCCCTCCTCCATTGTAGATTGAACCCTGGCAGGCAGGGCCTCTCCCCCTTTTGTCCCATTGTAAGTCTTAAAAATTCACTCATTGTTTTTTTTGAATAAGTTAGTATTTTAAACCCCCCCACTACCATCAAATTTCGCACTATGGAATCATGGTTTTTAAAAAACATAAAATACTGAAAAATAAAACCGTTTTTGGGAATTTTCCAAACTCTGGAAGGGCCTAAAATTTTTTTTTTTTTTTTATATATGTATGGAGCTGTGTAGGGGCTTATTTTTTTGTTGGTTGAGTTGACATGTTTTTTGGTATCTTTTTTTTGGGGCGGGGGCAAGTCAAAATGAAAATACTAAAGAAATTCTGGTAGTGTTTTTAATTTTGATTTTTTACAGCACTCACTGTGCCATATACACGGCTTGTTAATTTTATTCCTATTATTAATATAATTACAGTGATACACAATTTAAATATTTTTTATGTTGTAGCACTTAAAAAAGTTTTTATTGTGTAAAACAATATTAATGCATTGTAGCCATAACTTTTTTTTATTCCATATATGGAGCTGAGTATCCAATACTGTAAATCGGCTCACCTTCATGGACCTCTTCTTGCTTTCTTCGGGTGATCTCCAAACCGCTCATGCTCCATTCCGAATTCACCGCCGGCCTGGCGGAAGTACACGTACTCTAAAGCGGATATCCGGGTGCACGGAACCCGAGACGCTGTGCAGGACGCGGGACGCGGCACACCAATGAATCCTGAATTCTTCCAACGGTAAAACTAAGCAGCTTTATTATGTTCCAATAAAAAACAACAGCACAGCAACAAACCCTCCTCACAGGCAGTCTCACAGACGCGTTTCGGGTGTATAACCCTTGCTCACTGTAATGGTGGGCTGCTGCCATCTTGCTTTTATATCTAAAATACTATAAAAACAAATCACCATTGAGAAAAAATACCTGTCACATGACATACAAAACGAGAGACTCACAAAACCCGGACTGGACTATAGCTAGTAATATATATGGAAGTTGGTATTGCCCTAGATATAAGTTCATTATTAAACCGGATAGCCAGTGTCCCTAACTCAGGGGACTACGGGGTAGATTAGACTTAAATTCTAATAAATGTACAGCATGTCCGTACGAAAATTCAAACCTTGTGGTCTCCTGGTATCTAATCTGAGGATCCATTGTGCCTCTCTTTGTCTCACTAAATTGGTCCAATTCCCCCCTCGATATGGACGTAGAATGGTATCTATGACATAAAAAGGAAAATTATTAACATCTCCATTATGTACTTCTAGGAAATGCTTGGCAGCTGCAGACAGTTGACCCTGTCCCTTCCTGATACTAGATATCTGTTCCATAATTCTGGTTTTAGCCTGACGTATGGTGCTGCCATCACATGCAGAACACTCTATGATGTAGACTGAGTGATGACTGTTGCAATTGGCAAACAATCGAATATCAAAAACTCGTTTGTTATCAGAATCAGAAAAGGTAGTGGTCTTTTTTGCTACATACATTGCATCGGGCCCCTCCACACTTAAAAAAACCCTTCTGGGATAGCCAGGTTTTTTTTAATCCAGTTTGTTGGGATATAAATGTACTAGGGGATATGATGTTTCCCAGCGTTTTGCCTCTTTTGGGGATAACCTGTACCCCTTCGGTCAAGATCTTATCCAATTTAATGTCCTGCCGTAGGACACTTAAATATTTTTTGAAAATAGTTTTAATTTGGTTAAAGTTTTTGCTATATTTTGTGGAAAAGGTAATATTGCCCTTGGAGAATTCCTGTACTTTCCGTTTACTTTTAGTACTCAATAGTGGTTCTTGTTTCATAAGGCTAGCCTTACGTTTTGCCTTTTCTATATCTCTACTTTGGTACCCTCTTTGTTCTAATTTTGTTGTGATAGATTTAGTAGCTACTATATAATCCTCATCGAGTGTAAAGCTGCTTAGTTTTACCGTTGGAAGAATTCAGGATTCATTGGTGTGCCGCGTCCCGCGTCCTGCACAGCGTCTCGGGTTCCGTGCACCCGGATATCCGCTTTAGAGTACGTATGGAGCTGAGTAGCGGCTTTTTCTGCTGGAGGAACTGACATTTTTATTGGTACCACCTTCGTTTTTATATGACTTTTTCACATAATTTTAATTTCATTTTATATGCAGTAGGATAAAAAAAATTGTGATTCTGCCATTGTTTTTTATGGCGTTCATCTTGTAGATTAAACATGACAGAATTATATGCTAATATGCTTTTTATTTTTCATTTTTTTATGCCATTTGTAATTGGGAAAGATTGGTGTATGTGTTTTATTTTATTTATTTGTTTGTGTTTCCTTTTTTTTACTTTATTTATTTACTTGCCTACATAGGGGACTTGACAGAGATCTAGTAGATCACTGCTATAATACATAGCAGTACACTACTTTACTGCTATGTATTATAGCTGTCAATCACCATATACGGCTGCAGGTCCTGACGTGGTTATGTCATAGACAATCAGGAAGCCATTGTTAGTTTTCCAGGTTGTCATGGAGATCACTGGCATCCCGCAATTGTGTTGTGGGTTGCCGATGGAGACAGAGGGAGCTTCATCTAAGGCAGGCATCCTCAAACTGCGGCCCTCCAGCTGTTGGAAAACTACAACTCCCATCATGCCCACTGCTATAAATTATATAAATGCATGATGGGAGTTGTAGTTTCCCAACAGCTGGAGGGCCGCAGTTTGAGGATGCCTGATCTAAGGTGTTAATCACCAAGACTGGAAGTTTACTTAGGAGTTGTAATATACAGGTAGTTTCCTGCATGTATATTAGGGCTCTAACTTTAAGCTGGCACGATCGCCTTGACATAAATTTACACCAATTTGCAGAAACCCCTTCCCAACCATGTCGTAAACTTACGTCAAGTGTCAGGAAGAGAACAGTATAACAAATCAATGAGGAAATGATAGATTATAAAGAGAAAATGGAAAGCCTCATCTGTTTTGAAAGATGGCTGTGATTCTCTTTTTAGGGACCATTAAGTGGGTGTCAAGGATGCGGTAGTGGATCCACTGGACCGGCGCAAGCGGTGGTGTCAGCCACGCCAGGGAGCGGAGTCTAAGTAGGTTCCGGTTTTCACCAGAGCCCGCCGCAAAGCGGGATGGACTTCCTGCGGCGGGAGTATACCAGGTCGTTACCCCTGACGTGACTTGCTTGCGGTGGCAGCCGAGGTTTAGCATGGTACAAAATCGTAAGGCAGGCTCGTAGTCGGGGACAGGCGATAAGGTCAGGATAGGCGGCAAAGGTTCATGGTCGTAGGACGTAGATGAGAAGTTTCGGTACATGGAAAATAGACAAGACTAGAATAACGCTTTCTCAGTAGGCAACAGGCACTAAAGATCCGGTGGGGAGTGGGCGGAAGCGCCCAGGTAATATAGCGGCAGCGCCCGGTAATTAAATGAGGACAGACAGGAGCGCACAGGCGCCCGCAGCCCGCTATTCGCAGCAGTGGGTCACAGCCCTTGAACTCCCCACAAACATACTACAGGATTCCAAACTTATTTGTAAAGTATATTATTGTGTAACTAACAGAAATGTTTATTAGTGGCTCAGAAAGGGAAGATCTCTCCTTAGGGAGAGCGCCATATAGGCATGTGGAGATTCGAAATTGCCTTTTGCACTCCATGAAACATCTGCATATCACAAAGCATTATGGGAAAGGAGCTGAGAAGCTCAAGCGCCCTCTATTGGATGTAACAAATCCTCATTTTGCTTTTGACCCACTAGCATAGTTGCCAACTTTTGAAATTGAAAAAGCAGGAGATTGTAGTGGGCGGCCATCTTGTCTGTATGCCACGCCCCTTCAAAAAGCCACACCCACTCCACCTAACTGCATAACGGCTTTGGAAGAAAGCCAGGTAGATGCCCTTATAGCCAGGTAGTAACCCACCATAAGCAGGTAGTGCCCCTTACAGGCAGGTAGATGCCCCCTTGTAGCCAAGTAGATGCCCCCTCTGTAGCCAGGTAGGTGCCCCCCGTTGTTAGCCAGGTAGGTGCCCCCATTGTTGCCAGGTAGGTGCCCCCCATTGTTTCCAGGTAGTGCCCCCATTGTTTGCCAGGTAGTGCCCCCATTGTTGCCAGGTAGTGCCCCCTCTGTTGCCAGGTAGTGCCCCCTCTGTTGCCAGGTAGTGCCACCATTGTTTCCAGGTAGATTCCCCCTCTGTTGCCAGGTAGATGCCCCCTCTGTTGCCAGGTAGATGTCCCCTCTGTTGCCAGGTAGTGCTCCCATTGTTGCCAGGTAGTGCCCCCATTGTTGCCAGGTAGTGCCCCCTCTGTTGCCAGGTAGATGTCCCCTCTGTTGCCAGGTAGTGCCCCCATTGTTGCCAGGCAGAGCCCCCCATATAGCTAATAAAAATAAAATAATAAAATCCACTTACCTCACCAGGCTCCTGCAGCACAGCCGCTCCGGACGATCTCCTCAGCGGTGCAGGGGGAAGTGAGAGCAGCCGCGCGTCACTCCCCTGCAGCCGCGCGTCACTCCCCTGCAGCCGCGCGTCACTTCCCCTGCGCCGCTGACCTGTATGTGCGGCGCACACACCGGCGCCGGACATACAGGGGGAGGAGGGAGGAGGAGAACGATCCCTCCTGCCTCCTCCCTGCACAGCGAGACTCCGGGCGGGTGAAGCGGGCGCAGCGGGCGCTTCACCCGCCTGTAGGAGCGGCCCGGCGGCGCCAGAGTAGCGCACTAGCGCTACTCTGTCGCCGCGGCCATTTAAAGAACCCCCACCGCCTGCTGGCGGCGGGAGGAATGCCGACTCCCCCGGGAGGGCAGGAGGGGACCCCAAATAGCGGGAACCCCCCGCCAAAAACGAGAGAGTTGGCATGTATGCCCACTAGGTCTTTGGAAATCAAAAGGGATATTAGCCAAGCCAGCATCACTCATCTGCAGACAGCTGTTTCGGGCTGTCTGCAAATTGAGGATTTGTTACATCCAATAGAGGGCGCTGGAGTTTCTCAGCTCCTTTCCCATAATGCCTTGAAATATGCAGATGGTTCGTGGAGTGCAAAAGGCAATTTCGAATCTCCAAAAGCCTATATTATGCTTTCCTTAAGGAGAGAACTTCCCTTTTTGAGCCACTCATTGCCTCTCACCCAGCCAGCATCGCTCTGCTCTGCACTGACGTGGGGCAAACACCCAGAAACAGCTGTCTGCAGATGAGTGATGCTGGCTTGGCTAATATCCCTTTTGCTTTCCAAGGACCCAGTGGGTCAAAAGCAAATTGAGGATTTGTTACATCCAATAGAGGGCACTTGAGCTTCTCAGCTCCTTTCCCATAATGCCTTGGGATATATAGAAATGTTTATGTTCTGTTTAATTATATGATTATTTAAGAGAAATGTTCACATCAGGGTTAGCTTCCGATTTAAAGAACTCATACAAATCTCTGGGAGAGCAAAACCAGCTGTGATTACTGCTAATTTACTTTAGTGCTGCACTAATATCCCTATTCTCTAATAATGTCTGTTTTTGTAAAAATCCTTCTTTTCAGAAAAGCTACCAGTGAAATACATAAATATCTGTCTCATTTGATCAATAAGAAAGGATATCTGCTGGCTTTCTGAGAACAATACCAATTACTTTAATTTTCTCTGCATCAATATACCGTGACTGGTAAATATCCTAATTAACCTTTTCCTTTGACAAAGGGTAAATGTAGTCGTTTAAATGCAGAGATAATTTTCAGTGTGAGGGTCACAGACAAAAAACAAAAGGCATTTCTAATTGATAAAGAATGAAATGCTGAATGCTATAGCACATTGCAAATAAGCTTAGGGGAAATGCAGAGAACAATTATATTCAGAAGAGAGAGAGATGGTAAGACGTCTACCCTGGGTGATATGTGCCCGGGGTGGGGCTACAAGCCACATATTTAAATATTTCGTAGGGGCATCAAACTGGTTTGGTTAAGTTAGGAGAAATGATTTTATCTAATATTGTAGATGTAGATGTTTTCTATCAGAGTCACTCAATTTTGTGAGATGCATGAAACTGTTTTTAACTTGGAATAGAACTAGATTCTTAGCATCTCTATACTGGCAATGTGACATCTGATTTAGTAAATGTGATTGTTTAATACATGTCTGCAATGTTTGAAGCTTTCAAATTTTAGGGTGCTTTCACACGGTGCGTTTTTGGTGCATTTTTGATGCGTTTTTTCAATGTGTTTTTTGTGCAGGAAGGCACAGCAATTAATGCTGTACATTGCTGCACAAAAATTGCGGTAATTACCGCAAATGTATCACGATTTTTGAGCAGCAATGTACAGCATTAATTGCTATGCCTTCCTGCACAAAAAACGCATTGAAAAAAACGCATCAAAAACACACCATGTGAAAGCACCCTTAGGCCATGTCCCCACAGCAGGGGTTTTCGGCCAGTTTTTCAGCCGGTTTGCGGTTTTTCAGAACGCCTGAAAAACCAGCCGAAAATGAGCACAATTGTGCTCTATGGAAAACCCATGCAGCAGTCTCCACTGCACAGGTTTTCCGCCCGGCGATTTTGCCGCCGGCGATCCGGCGGCAAAACATCGAGCAAGCACCATCTTCTGTCTCGTTTTCAGACGGAATATGTGCTTCTCAATGGGAGGGGGGAGGAATCTTCTCTGCTCATCTCGGAGGAAAGCCACCCCCCCCTGCAGCCGTGGGGACGGGCACAGAACAGGACAAATACCGGCCGGCAAACCGGCCGGTATTTGTCATATGCCGTGTAAACGCGCCCTTAGTGTTCCTAATTTGGAAAATTTTCAAGTTGATTGTAATGTAAAGTTTCCCAGTGACTGATGTTGATGTCTCACATGATCTAGAGCATGGGGGCATTTGGTATCCTACAAATAATGTCATAATGAAAAAACAAAACAAAAAACACTTGTAACTCTATAACTAGTACATAGATCTATGAATTTAATAATTAATATACATTTATAATTGGTTTAAACTTTCTGTCATTATATTGACCCAGTAGCATTACTGCAGAGATGGACAAATCATGTTGACAATGCTAATGAGGGACAGGCATGTCATGGTCACATCATGCACTAGGTACTTGCTACATCTTTTAATATTTATGGACTGTATAGTAACGGGGTATGTTCTGAAGGATTGACACATAACAAATATAGTGCCAATATTCAAAATGTGGTCAAAAAGTGATCCTAGAAACTCTAGACTGGCAAGTTTAACCTCTTTTTTAGCTAAATTGTTCAAAAGTTTTCTAAGAGATGCTCTACTGGAGTATCTCATTGAAAATAAATGCATCAATCTGTTCCAGCATGAGTTTACAAAGGATCAGTCCTGTCAAACTAATCTCATCCGTTTCCATGATGAGGTTAGTTCTAGACTGGATCAGGGTGAGGCACTGGATTTCATATATCTGGATTTTTCTAAAACATTTGCTGCTGTGCCACCTAAAAGGTTAGTAAGTAAAATGAGAATGCTTGGACTGGGGGAAAATGTTTGCAAGTGGGTGAGTAACTGGCTCAGTTATAGAAAACTGAGGGTGGTAATTAATGGTACTAGTGGGGTATCAAAGGAGTCAGAATTGGGCCATGTCAAAATTTCACTGTAGAATATCAATCTTTTCACATAATGGAGGATAACATACTATTACAATGGGATCTCGAAAAATTGGAGGCCTGGGAAGAGAAGTGTCAGATAAGGTTTAACACGGATAAATGAAAGGTTATGCACATGGGGAGGAAAAATCAATTTGATAATTACTTGTTAAAGGGAAAAACTCTTGGTTAATCTGACATGGAAACGAACTTGAGAATTGTAGCAGCCAGTGCCAGGCAGCAGCTGCTAAAGCAATTACAATAATGGAGTGTATTAAAAGGGGCATAGATGAACACTATGGGCGACATGTATGATTTTTGGCGCCTGGGTGACATTTTTTTTGTGCGCATTTGTAGCATAGAATGCGCCTGACTCTATTAACCTCTTTTACTGCGGGTCATAGATTTAGCGCTTTCTAGCTAGAAAGCGACACTTCTGGCTCAGGTAAACCACTTTTAAATTGCTCTACTTTTTCCAGCAGTAATGCACCTGGAATTGCCGTACTAAAGCTACAAATGTGTAGCTTCAAACGGTTGTAGTGCGACACGCCTCCAGCACGCCCCGATCTCAGACGTATTACAAAGTGCCGCGGGCGCTCTGTAATGCCACTGACACTAGAGCGCGTCTGATTAAAAAGATAGCAAACAGGACTGTGCTAATCTTCGGGATGAAAAGACACCAGACTTCTGGCGCAGCCCCGTTCATACGTGTTGCACTATGAGAATATCATTATTCCATTATAAAAAGTCCTAGTCAGACCACATATGGAATAGTTTTGGGCACCGGTGCACAAGAAAAGCATTGTAGAGCTTGAACAAGTTTAAAGGCAGGCAACAAAAATAAAAAGGGTGGACTACAATAACCAGAATTAGGGCTATTTAGGTCAGAGAAAAGACACCTTGAGAGGGGGAGGGACATAATAAATATATCAAAGGTCAATATAAATATATCTCCCATGTTCTATTTATACCCAGGACTGTATCCAGAACAGGGAGGCAACCTCTACTTCTAGAGAGAAGAAGGTTTCTACATAAACATAGAAAGGGTTTATTCTCCTGTAAGTGCAGTGAGACTGTGGAACTCTCTGCCAGAGAAGATTGCCATGGTGAATTTACTATAAGGGCGCATCCCCACTGCACAGGACAAATACCGGCCGGTTTGCCGGCTGTTTTTTGTCCTGTTTTGCGGGAGTCCCCACGGCCGCGGGGGCGGCTTTTCTCCGCGATGAGTGGAGAAGAGCCCTCCCCCCCTCCCATTGAGAAGCACAGATTCCTTCCGAAAACCGGACGGAAGATTGTGTTTCTACAATGTTTTGCCGCCGGACCGCCCGCGGCAAAACCGTCCGACGGCAACACCCGTGCAGTGGGGACTGCTGCACGGGTTTTCCATAGAGCACAATCGGCCGGTTTTTCAGCCGGTCTGAAAAACCACAAACCGGCTGAAAAACCGGCCGAAAACCCATGCAGTGGGGACATGCCCTAAGAGTTCAAAAAGGGTCTGAATGTATTTCTAGAGTGTAATAATATAATAAGTTACAGTGGCTAGGATTCTGGAGAAGGGTTGTTGATCCAGGGATTTATTTTAATTTCAAGATTGGAGGTGGGAAGGAATTTTCGCTTAGCATGATGAAAATTTGTACAATAGACTGAATTGGATAGATTTCTGTCTTCAGCCTTACAAACTATACAACTATACATGCTATGCCATATCCTTCTTTACACACTCTATAATAATTGGAAGATCAAAACATGGGGTACATATCCTACTGCTGTGTTTGTGACAAGGTTGTTTTCCGCATTATACAGTGCCCTCCTCTATTTTTCTTTAACTGTGCATCATACTACAAGGTGTTTCAAAGAGATAAATCCAGTTTGAGATACAGCTGAAACCAGAAGTTTCCATACACTATATAAAAATACACATATGCATGTTTTTCTCACTATCTGTCATGAAATCAGAATAAACCTTACCCATTTTAGGTCAATTAAGAGTACTAAAATTATTTGTATTTGCCAAATGCCAGAATAATGAGAGAGAGAAATTTTAAGGCACTTTTATTACTTTCTGCAAAGACAAAAGTTTACATACATTTCATTAGTATTTGGTAGTATTGCCCTTAAACTGTATGACTTGAATCAAACGTTTTGGATGCTCTTCCACAAGCTTCTCACAATAGTTGTTAGGAATTTTGGCCCATTCCTCCTGACATAACTGGTGTAACTGAACCATGTTTGTAGGTCGCCTTGCTCACACCTGCCTTTTCAGCTTTGCCCATACATTTTCAATAGGATAGAGATCAGGGATTTTTGATGGCCAGTCCTAAACATTGACTTGGTTATCCTTAAAGGGGTTGTCTCACTACAATTATTGGGTTTTAATTAAAAGATCTTTAAAAAACAAGCAGTTTTGCAATATATCTTCATTACCAAGGGCCTACTGATTTTGAGTTAACCTTGGTAGTAGGAGTGCATCAACTCCTCAAATCATATAGCACCGACCTTTTATTTTTATCTCACTGGTCCAGTGTGGTGACTCATCATCTCAAACAGGTCAAGCACAGAGCCCCTCCTGCACAGTAGTGATGCTTCTTGGGGGAGGGGGGGGTCTACTCCCCATGTAACGGCTCTGGATTAACCTTGGTCCCTTTCCCCCTCCTGCTCTCTACCAGATTGAGAGAGAAAGGGGTGGGGCTGATCTGTGGTCGTCAATGTACAGCAGTAAAGTGGGGGTTACTATAATCTGAGTGTCTGGGACTTTGACTAACTAAAAAACAGATCGGGGGGGCATGGAACGGTTCATATCCCCCCCTGCTCTGCTGTATTAGTGACACATCGGATTATGTAAAACACTTCACAGTGCCCGTGTTTGTTCTGATGAGGGGACAGTGTTTGTTTTTTTGGGCTTGAGAGTTCGTGGAATTTGTAGCTAAGCAGGGGGGGTTTTTGGGAAAAACACGCGCCCCCCCCCCCCCGCTCTCTATTACATGCACAGTTCACAGACCTCTCCTTACCATAGATCACCCCTCTCCTTCCCTACCTGTGGAAGGAGAAAAGACTCGCCACAGCACTGCAGCTGTCCAGCGTGAGCAGCAGACCTGGCGGGAACCCCGGGGTTTAACTCGCAGAACCCCCCCCTGCGTTAAAGTTACTCAGGAGAGCTTTCGTGGCAGGGGAGAGGGGGGGGGGAGGAGAAGGGGCAGACAAAAGCACGCCCCCTGGAATCAAAAATCCTATGCCCCCAGACACACGATTTTGCTGAAAGCCTGTAGTGAGACAACCATTTAAGCATTTGTAACCAGTTTTGGAATATGTTTGAATCATAGTCCATTGGGAGACCCCCTTTCTGCCAACTTTTAAATTCCTGGCTCTAATCTTCTTTTTTTCATGATGCCATCTATTTTGTGAAGTGCACCAGTCCCTTCGCTGCAAAACAATCTCACAACTGAGCTGCAACCCCCGTGTTTCACATTTGGGATGATGTTTTTAGGCTTCCAAGCTTCTCCCTTTTTTCTCCAAATGTAACGATGGTCATTATGGCTAGACAGTTACATTTTAATTTCGTCAGACCACAAGACTTCTCCAACAAATTGGTCTTTTTCCTGTGTGCTTTGCAAACATTATTTTGGGTTTTTATGTTCTTTTGGAGTAATGACTTCTTCCTGCATTTTAGTGTAAGGGAGAGAGGTTTGAACAATATTGTGTTATTGTTAATTTTTAAATCCCAAGCTTTTTTTTCCTTATAAAGGGATTTCAAACGAGCGAAACCATTTTTGGAAAATGATGCAGCAATTATGAAGAAGCTAAGATGGTCAGGATTGACCATTGTTATCTGTTTCCTCAAAGATGTGACCTCCACTATTGTTCCCTTTCCGAAATTTCGTTTTACTGGAAAATCACTGAATTTTGGGGGAGACAATCCCAAGGGTTTTTTCCCCCCGAGAAACTGGCCAATAAAGTTACTTAAAAAGCTGCCTAAATATGGGCTACATCCGTTCCCCTCTCCTTACTGCGCCTGCGTTTTTCTTTATTACAGTTTACAAAAATGTGTGTAAGGCTTTGTCCCGTGCAGAAATCTTGGAAAATGAAGAAATTTACCCCGAACTCTTTTGTTGCTCATTTTTAATCGGCCCGATACTTTCCCCTGTCGTGATTTGGAATACCGGGCAAAAGGGTGGGCCCCCCCAAAATTTAAACGACCCCCAACATTTTGGCGCCGCATCGTGAGGGGGTCCTGAGGTGATCCAAGACCCCCCAGGACCCGAACCTGCCCGGGCGTTTGAGGACCGGGGGGATATCAAATTTAGGACTGCAGCCCCTAAAGGGCTCGAATTGAGCATCTATATGTATTTAACACCGTTGGCCATTTGGTCTCCCGGTTAGTAAATTTCTTTTGGTAATTGTCCCGGGGGGGGTCCAAAAAAGGACTCAACCTAACAACTTTTATCCGCCCGGGCACGTTTCGAATTTGTTTGTGTGACTTCCCGTATTCGGGTTGTCATGTTTGTTTTTACGAACCCCTTTGCCGGGATGGTTTCGAAATAAGTGGGAAATTGACATCCCCTTAAAGGGTTAAATTTTTAGGGACGGGAGTCTCCCGGGTTATTTTAGGACAAGATCTGTGTTTATAAATATTTTGGTTTGGGGCCCGGGGTTGAACAATTCCTAGGATTTTTCTGGGGGATAATAAGTATCATTTTTTTGACAAAGACCGGAGGGTACGGTCCCCCCTGGGCAACAAAGGGTGGGCTATTTTGGTTAGGTAGGGACCTT
>JAODAL010042057.1:0-35234 GCA_025379985.1 Phyllomedusa bahiana
AATAAAAGGGGGGCTAGAACAATAGTCTTCATGTACAATGTAGGGGGAAAGCCAATTTTAATGAACAGGGGGGAGACTACGCGTGGTCTAAATTGAGAGAGGGGGGGGAAAATGAAAGGGGGTTATTGGGGAATAAAAAGGCACTAACACAGTCTAATGCCCTAGTGAAGGGACGACAGCAGCTAAAGGGAAGAGTATTGGGCCGCATTTATCTATAGTGAAGGAAAAGATGAGCTGATACTGATGGCTTAAAGTGGTTGTCTCTCTACAAGGATTGCTGCTTTTTTGTTAAAGATATCACAAAACAAGTCTCTTTGCAATAGTGTCCTTTAACAGTGTCCTTCCTACCCTAATATCCCCCTTTGTAGGGGGCTGCATCAGCTCCTCAGTCCTAACTACAGCCCGTTCTTTGTTCCTGATAGGCTGCAGCACGGTTGCATAGCACAGACCGGTTTCACTGTACCAGGGGAAGCCATAAAACACACCCGAATTCAAAGTGAAACCAGAAAACAGGAGAGGTAAATGAACAATGTAGTGAGATAACCCTTTTAAATGAAGACCAGAACACCAGTGTTTTGGACAAAGAAGGGGGTCTTAGCAGGAATCTATGGGGAGTGGGGGAGGGGGCTTAGGCACCATCTATTTAAAGAAGGGGGTTTTGGAGTGTCATATGTATAAGGGGGGGGTTCAGCACCATCTAGTGTAATAGAAGGGGGCTATGGAGTGATCTATATGTGATAGAAAGGGGTTTCCACCAGCACGTGTAAAAAATGGGGGCTATGGATTTCAAAATTAGGTGGGGGGGGCCCCAGCCCCATCATGTTAAAAGAAGGGGGCTAGGAGTAGCCCCTATAGTGAGTGAGGGGGGGGCTTCAGCCCCATATGTGTAATAAAGGGGGGCTATGGAGTGGTCTATATTGATAAGGGGGGGGTTTTGGGCACCTTATTGTAATAAAAAGGGGGCTATGATGGCCCTTATCTGATAGAGGGGGGGCTTCAGCAGCATCATTTTGAATAAAAGGGGGCAGGATGGGCTAATGTGATAGAGGAGGGGGCTTCAGCACCACTATGTGTAAAAAAAAGGGGGGATATGTAGTGACTATTTGTACAGGGGGGGGTTTCGCACCAGTTACAGGGAATAAAGGGGGCCTAGGGAGGATCTATATGGATGAGGGGGGGCTTCAGCCCCCTCTATGGTAATAGAAGGGGAAAAGGGTGGTTATATGTGTAGGGGAGGGCTTCAGCCCCAGCTTGTTAATAGAAGGGGCTAGGAGTGGTAATTGGCCGGAGCAAACTGGAGTGAAATAAGCTGACAAAACCAACGGGGCGATGCAGATCACCCGATAAACATAGACAATAAACGTAGGGGGGAACGGGAAACACAGAGGAATGGACAAGGTATTCCCTAAGAGCGGGAAGGACTTACTAAGAACGACACCCCCCTGAGCACGGGGAACGGGAAAACACCCCCTTAAAAAGCTCATGCAAGCTTTGGATTGGATAGGAGCAATTTTACCTTTTCACGTGGCCCTTTAAATCTGGGCAACGCGTGCGGGGCCCCCCTAGTGGGGAAAAGGGTGCAGAGGAGAGCCCCTTTTGAGAAGGAAGCAGGACGGAGTAGGTGAGCAGGGGGAAAGGCAGGAGCTGGAGCGAACGCCCCCTGAGCGCAGCTAAATAACCACACCCGTACAGGCGTGCCGGGGTCTGGGAGTCGGACCCGGGGCAAACCATTAATTTCCCTTTTCTTTAGGGGCATTCAAAAGTGTAAAAGCACCTATTTTGGTGTAACAATTCTTTTTCTATAGGAAACGGCATAAAACATTTTTTGGTGAAAATACATTAAAAAAAATGATGAGCCAATGGGACATGTCCCCTATGTGTTGGTGTATGTGTCATTGGTTGTTGTATTTTTCATCACTTGTTTGGTAAAATGGATCATGGATTGTGATTATTCATCACTAGTGGTGTGGATTTTGGGGCCCTAGTTTGTGCTTTATTTAGTCATATGGGAGGTAATGTGCTTAGTGTTGTGATATTATTTAGTCATTATGTGGGGGTGATATGTGGGTTTGTGTTTTTGGTTTTTTTTTCATTACTATTGTGGTGATATGTGGGTATAGTGTTTTTCATTATTTAGTCACTATGTGGTGGTAAAATGTGGTTATATGGTTTTGGTATTATCGTCACTATGTGATGAGATAGGGTTCTATGTTTTGGTATTATTCAGTCCCCTATTGGTGGAGATATGTGGAAAAGTGTTGTGGTATTATTCATCACATGTGATGAGAAAAGTGGTCTTAAAAGTTGTGGTATTTTTCAGCCCTAGTGGTGGTGTTATAGGTCATGATGAAATGGGCATTTTGGGCTTAGTGGGAAATTTTGTAATTTTAAAAACCCTTGGGGTTCTGGTTTTTTTTTTTAGCCATGTTATTTGGTTTCTGTACGACCAAATTTTTTGGCTTTTTACTCAGTACTCTGTGTTTTGCTTTTGGGATATTTTTTATTTTATAAAATGTATCATTCGGGGGCTGGTGGACACACATATATTCTTTGACCTTTTTGTTTCACCACCGGGGTCTGTGCAATTAGGTAAGGAAAACCGAAGCCCCAGCGCTTATCTTTATTACAGGTTAAATGGATGAGTCATCACATCAGTCTGATGAGATGAAGGTAACTGGGCGGGCACCGGGGATGGGGGAGACAGTGAGGCAAAGTGGGCCCCAAAAAAAATCCTTGGGGGCCCCTGGCACCCTTTCCACATGAAAAGGGGGGGCTTATACCCATTTAATATAAACACTACACAAATGGTGACAGTACTAAACTCTATTTGCTGCACCCCCTAAAGGTCATGACTGTGGCTGTCTTTTGGGGGTGCGGGGGGATGGAATATCTACACAATATGACCTGGGGGAAGGCCAAAGCTGCAGCACAGTCTCCAAGGGAGTAGTCCTCTTCTTTTTTTCCCCCAGGACATTATGTCTGTTAGTTGTGACTTATAGCCCCTCCCCCTGCAAAATACAGCCCCCATCTATCACCCCAGGGGGATTTTGTCCAGAAATAGGAAACAGTTAAGGAGCTACTGGAAAACTGAGGATTCTGAGATGTGTGTTTTGGTAATTTTGGAGGAAAGAATCGTGGCCAAAAAAAAAAAACAAGGGGGGGAAAGACCTCTCCGACAGCGAAGACAAACCTGTGGTCACCGGCGTGAACTACACTATAATCCATCTTGTCTCCCGAGCCCCTGCCCACTTAGTTACTTGTGGTGCTCGCATGTGGTCAGCATCAGTTTATTGGGGCCTTTTGGTAGTGGTAGAATTGGAGTTTAGGTCTTGGTATTGTGGGGATTTTTTTATAAAAAGGTGACGGTAATACTGTGGATATTTGCTCCATCCAAAGGTGTATTATCTGGTTACCGTATTATTTTGCCAGGGGGGGGGGGGGGGGGTCAAACTCAATTTCACCATGGCCCACAACAGCATTGTTGCTGCCTCTGAGGGGCCATTGGAGGGTGGGTAGGTGCTCAAAAAGTGAAAGGGATGAATATCTCCCCTTTGGGGCCTGATGACAGGGCTCTGGGGCCGTGGGGAACACCTACCTATAAAAGAAAGCTTCCTCGACCATGCTTGTCTGCAAGCGGCCGCCGACAACCCCCACTAGCTTCCACCTAACAGCTTTATCTTTAAGTTCAGTATTTGGCTATAGCTGGGGTAAGAAGGCGTTGTGAAGTCGCTAACAGTCATTAAACCGGTTGCTAAATTGGTCGTCTCACTACAGGGATTGCTGCTTTTATGTTAACGATCTTGGAAAAACAAGTCACTTTGCAAAGTGCCCTTCCCGTGTCCTACCTTTCCCGAATCCCCCCTTGTATGGATAATCAGCTCCTCAGGTCCTATACTACAGGGCCTGTTTAATCCTCCTATGGGCTCCAATGTGGTTGCTATAGTTACAATTTTATTCTTCCCGTAGGCTTCCGGGCGGTTTTCTATAGCTACAGACCTGTTTGATCTATCCTGATAGTCTGCCAACGCTAGTTGCTATAGCTACAGACCTTACTTTTACTGCAGCCTAGTGGAAGCCAGTAAATACACCTCTGAATTCAAAATGAAACCTAGAAAACAGGACTGAGGTAAGAAGAATCAATGTAGTGAGACAACCTCTTTAAGGCCTCAAATCGATTGATAGCAACCGACTCCGGGGACTAAATTACTCTACCTTGTACTTTATTTACTATGTTTTCTCTTGTACTTCTTTGGGTTGTTTCACTTTGCAATATACTTCTTTTTTCCTATTTTTCATCTTTCGCTCCTTATTAGTCTTTAGTCATTGTATTTTTGTGTCTCCTCCGGTGGGGGCCACCATGTTTTTGGACATGTCTAACTATTGCGCATGCGCACATTGCTGGCGGCGAATCGTGACATGCGCAGTTTGTACCGGATGTCGTCATTGTTGTGGGAGGATCGGTCGTGCTGGTGTCAGGCGTCTCCTCCTCTCTGGGCGCTGACTCACCAGCTACAAATTCTCATGGTGTCCCACTGCTGGGAGGACTTATGTAGTTGTTCCTCTAAGTTTATTTCTCTTGATGTCTTTATATTATCACACAGTTGGACGAGTCCCATTTATCTCTCTGGCAAGTTGCTCTTACTTTTATTTTATTGATATCTTGGTTTTCAGCCATTGCTCCTCTCTTTCCTTTAGATGGCACCTTATGGCTTCCCCCTTTGGCCTCTGACGAAGCTTCTCTGCGATACACATGTTGGGTGTGTTATGTGCTCTACTAGTCTGTGTCCCTCTGCCTATTATTTATTCATCATCCTTTCTGGCATCATATTATGCGTTAGTTTGGATTACAAATGTATCTATTTTATTACTTAGATTCTATGGGGGTAAATATGTTTCATTGCTGATACATTATTTCCACTAATTCTGTAGAGTTTATGTACATGTTACATTGGGATATAGCCCTTAGTAGTGTTTATCAGTATCACAGCCCCGTCTTCCATCTTATTTTATTATATGTATTTGGTAAACGCTCTAATAAACATATATTTGTTTTTTCACGTCTATTTGGTAATTGTTGTTTTTGGCGTTTATGAGGCTTCAATAGATGCACAAACATGAACAGATGATTAAGAAATAGATCTGCATTGATTGAAATGACTGATTGGATCGTGAATAACCACTTATTATCCGGCGTCCGTGGAGTTAATCAGCTGAGCCGCAGATTTGTAGATGAATGAATTTCTCTTCTCTCAGCCGCTTCCGTCTCCTGCGGGATTTCCAGGTTCATGTTAGAAACTAATGAGCGGTTGAGTGAAGCTCTCACCTGTAAGGTATCATTAAGGCGACGTCATCGTCTCTGCCCATTAATTACACAATGACGACAGAGGGACTAAGAAATAGAGAACTGCGGAATAAGAGACGTAGAATAAACCGTGTGGTCACAAGAGGATAGACAAAGACCAGAGACTTATAATTATCTACAGAGAACTGAGAGCAAAGGAGAAAGCACATATCAGGAAAACTGATAAAGACCAATTCTATCTATCTATCTATCTATGTATCTATCTATCTTTCTATCTATCTTTGTATCAATCTATCTATCTTACTCATATCTATCTATCTATCTATCTATCTATCTATCTATCTATCTCATATCTATCTATCCATCCATCTATCTATCTATCTATCTATCTATCTATCTATCTATCTATCTATCTATCTATCTATCTATCTATCTCATATCTATCTATCTATCTATCTATCTATCTATCTATCTATCTATCTATCTATCTATCTATCTATCTATATCATATCTATCTCTCTCATATCTATCTCATATCTATCTATCTATCTATCTATCTATCTATCTATCTATCTATCTAATCTGCAGTGAAGGAAATAATTATTTGATCCCTTGCTGATTGTGTAAGTTTCCCACTGACAAAGACATGAACAGTCTATAATTTTAAGGGGAGGCTAATTTTAAACTTTATTATATACTTTAAAATTACATACTATTCACCTACTACCACTAAACAAATACTATCCCTATCACTATCCTAACAAAACCCAAAAATTGATCAGGTATTCGTCCCGAAAAGGACGGCCCGATCACGGAGGACTAACCCTAGCGGTATCTATCCCTATATTCCAGATATGCTTATCACATAGGGATAATAATATTAAATTTAACCCCTAGGGTAAAGCACAAGTGAACAGCTCCAGCGGATTACTTAATAAATAGATTGATGAAAAAATACCTACCACTACTGCCCCCAAAACACTCATATATAGAATACGGAGGTCAGATAGATGTACAGCACACAAGGGCACAATAGATACCTCCTTCAAATAGATCATGAGTCAAAACCGCTAGTTTTATACTGCTCACAAAAAAACACAGTATGTATGATCCATACTGTATGGGTACGCTAGGAAAGAAGATTAAAGATATATACGCCCTTAATTCAGCATATCCCCTTCCTTAAGCCCAATGCGTTTCCCACTCCACGATAAACTAGGGTTCATCAGGGGGATCAGGGAGATGTCGTGCCCAGTGATAGATATTCTCTGGATAAATGCAGCTTATCCAGAGAATATCTATCACTGGGCAGGACATCTCTCTGATCCCCCTGATGAACCCTCGTTTATCGTGGAGAGGAAAAGCGTCAGAGTTAAGGAAGGGGATATGCTGAATTAAGGTCGCACCCATACAGTATGGATCATACATACTGTGGTTTTTTGTGAACAGTAAAAAACTAGCGGTTTTGACTCATAATTAGAGATGGGCGAATTTCTAAAATATTCGATTCGCCGACTTCGCCAAATTTTCTGACAAAATTAGTTTTAGTCCGAATTACTTTGGGACGAATCACATTAAAAAACAGCTATTTCCAGGCTGCACAGAGCCTGTAGGGTGCTGTAGAACGTTGTGCTATGCTTAAATATGCAGAGGGAGCTTGGTTTGGTCTTCATACAATGTTGTGTTTTAGTATGACACGCACATGACTGCCACCGCTCTTAGAATCGCTTCACTATAAAATTCCCTGGGCACTTAAGAGGGAAAAAACTGACCAAAAAAAACTGAAGCAGGAATGTAGCCTGATAAAGTCATGGCAGCGCCAGCTGGAAAAAAACAATCTTAGGGCTCAGGTGGCAACATCAGTAGGCCACAGAGTGGCACAGTGACAGAGTGTGGAGGTGACGGCGGCAGTCACAGCAGCATGAGGTCAGAGAGTGGCACAATGACACAGTGTGGAATTGATGGCATCAACAGCAGCAGCAGCAGCATGAGGTCAGACAGCGGCACAATGACATTCTAGAGGTGGCAAAAACAGGAGTAGGCCACAGAGTGGCACAATGACAGAGTGTGGAGGTCACAGCAGCAGCCAAAGCAGCAGCATGAGGTCAGACAGTGGCACAATGACAGAGTGTTTAGGTCACGGCAGCAGCATAAGGTCAGACAGTGGCAAAATGACAGAGTGTGTAGGTCACGGCAGCAGCATGAGGTCAGACAGTGGCACAATGACATTCTGGAGGTAGCAAAAACAGGAGTAGGCCACAGAGTGGCACAATGACAGAGAGTGGAGGTGACGGCAGGAGCAACAGTAGCAGCATGAGGTCAGAAAGTGGCACAATGACATTCTGGAGGTGGCAAAAACAGAAGTAGGCCACAGAGTGGCACAATGACACAGTGTGGAGGGCACAGCTGGAGCAATAGCAGCAGCATGAGGTCAGACAGTGGCACAATGACAGAGTGTGTAGGTAACGGCAGCAGCCACAGCAGCAGCATGAGGTCAGACAGTGGCACAATGACACAGTGGGGAGGTGACCGCAGCAGCAACAACAGCAGCAGCAGCATGAGGTCAGACAGTGGCACAATGACACAGAATGGAGGTGACGGCAGGAGCAACAGCAGCAGCATGAGGTCAGAGACTGGAACAATGACAGGGCGTGAAGGTGACCGCAGCAGCAACAACAGCAGCAGCAGCATGAGGTCATAGAGTGGCACAGTGACAGAGTGTGTAGGTGGGTGGCAACACCAGTCCCTGGTAAAGATAGTGGTAGGCAGATGGAGAACCTGTCAGCAGATGTGTGGCATCAGGCAGGTGGCAGCATCAGAATAGCGGCTGAGGCAGGTAGTTTGAACCCAGACTCATTTCTCAAAGTTTTGGGTGAGGCGTCATGGCTGATGTAATCTGAAGTCTAAGGCATTGGTGTGTGGAAATCCTGGCCGATCCACGTCTGATTCATCTTGACAAAGGTCAGTCGTTCCACATTTCCCGTGGACAAATGGGTTCTCCTTGGGGTAACGATGACCCCCACCGCACTGAACACCCGCTCTTATGCAACACTTCGGGCCGGGCTCGTCAGCTTCTACACTGCAACCTCGGCTAGTTGCGTCCATACATCCAGTTTGGCTGCACAGTAGTCCAGCTGATGTACTTACTGGTGTGTCAGAGTGCTTTCGAAGTATTCCACGACCTGTTGGTTCAGGATCTGCTCCAGGTCCTGCTGCTGCTGGCGACTGCCCTCCTCACTAGGCGGGTGAAGGAAGCTGCTCATCAGCGACTCCAGACTTAGGTTGCTGCTGATGGAGCTGGTACTGCTTCTACCCCCCCACCTTCCCCCAGCAGCCGCGGCAGTAGTACGTGAGCGCTGAGGAACCCCCCGGTCAGACCTGTCAGAGGAGGGACGATGCCGCACATAGGCAGCGGCCAACTGACTACGGAGGATTTCTCTATAGTATTTGAGTTTGTACTCCCTCTTAGCAGCTGGGAAAAAGGGTCCCATTTTGGACCGGTAGCGAGGATCCAATAAGGTGGAAAGCCAGAAGTCATCCCTCTGCCGGATGGTGACTATTCGGCTGTCACTAGCCAGGCAAATCAGCATGCTGCGGGCCATCTGCACAAGTGACTCCGATGGACTCCCTGCCTCCGTCTCCACTGTATACTGCCACGGTGTTTGCGGGTCATCTGCCTTGTCTTCCTCATCTCCATCTACCTCCTCCAGCTGCTCCTCCTCTCCTGTCACCTGGGTAGAAAATCCACTCATTTCACCAGACAATGCTTCTGCTCCAATGTCCTCCTAATCCTCCAGTACAGTGCCCATCGGACTCATGTGGCCGCAAGATGTAGTCGCCACGTCTCCAGTCCCCTGCCCAGACAGATTTTTCAGCATCTGTTCCAGGACATGAAGCAGTGGAATGACGTTATTCATCCCGTAGTCCTGGCGACTGACAAATAACATGGCCTCCTCGAATGGCCTCAGCAAACGGCAGGTGTCACGCATGAACTGCCACTCCACTGGCTGACATCAAAGTTACACAGGGGAATATTCCTGTTCGCCTGGATCATCAAAAAATCGTTAATGGCCTTTCTCTATTCATACAGTCGGTCCAACATGTGCAGGCTGTAATTCAAACGGGTGGAAACATTGCATATCAGCGTGTGTTGGGGGAGGCCGTTCTGCCGCTGCAACACGAGGAGGATGTTCCTGGCTCTGTAGGAATGGATGAAGTGCATGCACAGTTTCCTGGCCATTTTCAGAAACTTCTGAAGATCGGTGGAAGACTTCAGAAACCTTTTCACAACCAGATTGAACGCATGTGCCATGCAGGGCGCATGGACCATCCCTCCTCGGTGCAGCACGGACCTTATGTTCCTCCCATTGTCTGTCACCATGGTTCCGATTTGCAGTTGGCGCGGAGAAAGCCGCACATCGATTTCTTGCTGCATGACGCGGAGCAGTTCCTCCCCTGTGTGACTTCGTTCGCCGAGGCAAGCCAGGTGTAGAACTGCGTGACACTGCTGTGCCCTACACATGTGGTATGATGGAACAGCACTTGTGGAGGCTGAGATGGGGGCGGTGGTGGAGGAGGAGGTGGACATTGGCGCAGGAGCAGCAGTTTGACAACATGGAGGAGAAAGTGGCGTCTCCTGTCCAAGTTGTTGGTGTGGCTGGGCTGGAAGCACATTCACCCAGTGGGCCGTAAAGGACATGTACTGGCCCTGACCATAGTTACAGCTCCACACGTCCTGTGCTGCCGTGCACCTTGGAACAAACCGATAAGCTCAAGGACTGGCCCACCTTCTGTTCTACATATTTGTGAATGGCTGGTACTGCCTTTTTGGAAAAGAAATTACAGCTTGGAACTCTCCAGCTCGGCTCGGCACAGGCCATTAATTCTCTGAACGGTGCAGAGTCCACCATTTGGAAAGGGAGGGACTGCAGAACCATCAACTTGGACAGGAGCACGGTCAGCTTCTGCACCTTAGGATGGTTGGCAACATACTGTTGTCTCTTTGCCTCGTATAACGACTGCTTGCACCATGAGTAGCGAGGAGCAGAAGCATCTGGACCGGGAAATGATGGCAAAGAGAAACAGCTGACTACTACCGCCGCTGCCTCGCTGAGCCCCTGTACGGCTAATTCCTTGGACCTGCGAAGCGGGTTTTTTACCCCATGGCCGCTTGGCTCCCAACCTCACACTGCTGCTACCCTGCTGACTCACGGCCACAAAACCCACTTGCTGGCTACGCCACTGCCTTATGCGCAAACTGAAGCCCTCTTCTCCTGACAGCCCTTGCTTCACCCGGCTCCCAAGTGCAGTCGGCTACATCATCATCGATTTGTGTTTCATCGTCACAGCTGTCCTCATCACCGGTCTTGGTATGCAGAGGCTGACCCCTCACAACATGACCTCCCATGCCACTCTCCACATCTATACTTTGCCGCCTACTGCAAGAAGCAGGGGATATTGGCCCCATTTCTTCGCTGCCAAGTAGCTGCTGACTGTCCTCCTCAAATTGTTCATCCTCGCTGTATAGTGGCGCTGAGCCCAGACCACATAGTAGATCTCTGGCTGAGGGAACCGGATGGGACAGTGGCGGGTTGAGGACAGGTGAGGGCCGCTGACCCGCTCCCGGGCCATGCCAACTAAGGGTTGTGTCTGACGTTCCCACCGACTCTTGGCTGGGGTTGTCAGATGTCATCTGGGAGGAAGTGGGTGACCTAGTCAACCAATTAAGTACCCTTAGGTTGCTGGTCAACAAACAGTCGCTAGATGACACCGGCAGTTGTGGCCTCACCGAGTGACCCCTGCTGCGACGTCCCCTTACTGTGCTGCGACCTGGGCCTGCTCCAGGAATGTTTGTGCCACTGCCACTCGCATGTGAAGAGCCTGCCACCTCTCTGTCTGACATACTGTTTGTTCAAAAATTTACTTACTCTGTTTAATGAAGATATCTGCACATGATAAATACACACCCTGTATTTGACTCCAAATGAACCCACTAACAGACTTGGGTAACCCTTGGATATAAATTGCGCTCCACAAATGGCCAGGAAACATTTACTTGTATGTGCCGTTTAAAAACTCTGTGTATTTTACTGAATATAAAAGCACAAACAGGCTTAATTAACCTTCGGATATGAATTATGCTACAGCCAAAATTTCTTCTTTGGCTTTGAAAAACAACTTTTCTTTTACTGACTACAACTGCAGAAAAATACTTAGTTAACCCTTGGATGTAAATTGCGCAAAAGAAATGTGCTGCCAAAAATTACCAGCTTTGTAGCATGTTAAAACGGCATGTATTTTACGGAGCACAACAGCAGAAAAACTTGTAATTAACCTTCGGATATGAATTATGCTACAGCCAAAATTTCTTCTTTGGCGGTAAAAAAGAACGTTTCTTTTACTGAGTGCTACAGCAGAAAAATACTTAGTTAACCCTTGGATGTAAATTGCGCAAAAGAAATGTGCTGCAAAAATTACCCGCTTTGTAGCATGTTAAAAACGGCGTGTATTTTACGGAGCACAACAACAGAAAAACTCGTAATTAACCTTCGGATATGAATTATGCTACAGGCAAAATTTCTTCTTTTACGTTGAAAAACACCGTTTCTTTTAGTGACCACAACAGCAGAACAACCCTTAATTAACCCTTGGATCTAAATTGCGCAAATGAAATGAGGTGCCAATAATTAAGTGGTATTTGGATTGTAAAAACGCTGTTTCTTTAACTGAATACAACAGCAACAACAGGCTTAGATAACCCTTGGATATTCAATGTGCTCAAGAACTGAGCAGATAGCATTAAAATGTATATGCAGCTGAATTGGACGTATACTGGACTTCAATTCCAATACACCACAAAATCGTAGAACATAATCGTAGAACGTAAGAGAAACAGTCTCTGAGACAAGCTGTGACACCACCCCCAAACAATCGCTGTATAAAAGTTAGTTCTTTAGTATGAGATATCAGCAGCAGCAGCAGATTCACAGCACAGTGAGAGCAGTGTGAACTGCCAGCGTCGCGCCCGGACTTATATAGTGCGGTGACGTCACAGAATCCCGCCGGTCTCTGATTGGCTTCATCTCTGCACATGTCATGTAGGCTACGCCTTTCTTCCTCCCAGAGTTCTTTGCCCCATGTAACGCCATGTGCTCGCAGACATTTTATCAATTAAAAACACGCTTCGTTCCCGCGAATCACCCCAAACTTCGACTTCATTCAGAATCAAAGTTTTCCTGAAATTCTAAATGAATTCCACTTCATTAGAATCGATTCGCCCATCTCTGATTATATATTTATTGAAGAAGGGTGTACAAGATGGCGCTCCTACTACTTCTTGCCATAGGCAAGAAGTAATAGAAACAATGCAGCCATGGAAGCCTTTATCAGGGTTCTATCTGCCATGCCAATCACTCATACATACTCATACGTCAAATGTAAGGGGTTGATAAGGTGTTTTGTAACACAAATTAAATTTACATTTGAAGTACTTCATTGTAGACCACAAAAAAAAAAAACAAGCATAAAAATCTTAGACCTCTAAGGCCTGTAAAAGAGATCATACACTTATTATTTTCTAGTGCATAAAAGTCCAAGATACTCCTGTGAAAAATAACCATGCTTTCACATCATTTTTTCAAAATTTAGAAAAACAGGAGTAAACCTGCATCTTTACACTATAAGAAGCAAATTTATTAATCCCCTTAAATTAATTGATGTTATGCTAGTCAAACACAGTGTTTCCCAAGATTAATGATATATTTAACATGCCACACAATTATTAATATAAAGATCACCAGAAGTAAAATGCATAATGGTTGCATATTGCGTACACTAAAATTCTGCTATTAAAAAAATAAAATTTCTGCATAACCAATTATATTTCAAACAGCTGTATGCAGAGAAAAAGCTAGAGGAACTTATTTGCTTTACGCACCTAGCTACCATCATATCATAATGTTCCTGGTTAAATTTTATTGAAAAGAGAGATGTATAGGTATCATGAATGGCGCCTCAGTCCGTGGGGCAGGCTGTGAGCGCATCTGTGTCCCTACAGGCTTCCCTGCGCCGGGAGCGAGTGGCGCCACGGTCCCTCTTGCCGGCTCGCTCAAATTTAAAGGGCCAGTGCGCTGGTAATTGGCTATTGCCGGTCACTGACCCTATATAGTTGCTCCCCCTCTCTCAGCGCGCTGCCAGATCTTTAGTGCCTTATAGTCTTTACAGAAAGCGTTCCTGAAAGCCTTGTCTGTTACACCATGTACCAAACCATTAGCCTCCGTCCCTCGACCACAAACCGTTGCTGCCTGTCCTGACCTTACCGCCTGTCCCCGACTACGTCTTCCTTACAATTTGGTACCACGCGACACCTCGGCTGCCACCGCAAGCAAGTCACGTCAGGGGTAGCGACCTGGCAGACTCCCGCCGCAGCAAGTCCATCCCGCTTTGTGGCGGACTCTGGTGAATACTGGACCTACTTAAACTCTGCTCCCTGGCGTGGCTTATACCATCGCTTGCAATGGTCCAGAGGATCCACTACCTGCTCGTCTGTCATTACAATAGGCATATTTAAAGAAACCATGGTAATAATTTATAGAATCCATTGGTGCTGGACAGGGTATAAATTACATTCTAGATGATCAAATGATTAATCCACTGTTACAAACCTCTGCAACCAATATTATGTATATTATTATGTTCTTCCTAGAAATCACTACATATCTTGATTTATGTATGGATGGTAGTGACTGTACTTATTTATGTTTCTTCACAGTAAATGTGGGTCAGGTTTGGAAACTGTTTCTGAATATCCAGATTTCAATTTTGCAAAGTTGTAGATATCTCAGAAGGGTTACTTTGTGGATCTGGCACATTCTTCTTTACTGGAATTACATAATCTGATACCTGAGAATTTTGTGTCCTAAAGAAATTTTGTAAGGTTTAATTTCCACGTGCAACTTTCTGCCTTTGTCATAGATTTTGTCATTCAATTTCCTTTTTTGTGTAAAACACTTTAGTAATGGACTTCATGATACAATATGCTTATGTGGACATGTGATATACTCTGTCTTCTAAAATTTCCAGCAATGTCTAACAGCTCTGCAACCTCAAACAAGCAATTGTTTACTGATGCAACAATACAAGTGACAGAAGCTAAGGGCGACATGTATGAATCTCCCCACGTCGGAGCGCACGTTTTAGCCAGTTTTCCGGTGAAATTTGCGCATCATGTATGTCGGCGCCGAGGTGTGCTCATATATGCGGTGTAAAGTCCGCCGCGCCTCGCTAGTGTGTGAGGCGCAGTGCGGGACTTAGGCGCAGTGCGGGTCTGTGCCTAAGATTCGCCGCCCGACGTAGTGCAATCATACATGCCGTGAAAAGTCTGCCGCGCCTCGCCTGTGTGTGAGGCGGAGTGCGGGGAGCTAGGCGCAGTGCGGGACTGCGCCTAATATTCGCCGTCCGAGGAGGTGCGCTCATACATGCGGTGAAAAGTTCACCACGCCTCGCCAGTGTGTGGGGCGCAGTGCGGGATTCAGGCGCAGTGCCGGACTGCGCCGAACATGTATTCCGATTCGAGACAGGCTGGAAATCAGCGAGAAATCAATAAACATGTCCATGCGGCATGGAGTATGAATCAAAAAATCGCCTTTATTACGTATAAAAATTATCTGAAAAAGAGCTCAAACCTACTAAAAAAAGACATAAATAAAATCACTTTCCAAAAATCAAGAACGGCGCTAAATCGGGAATTTGGATATTGGAAATTGCCGGGAAATACAGTAATTCAAATTCTGTAAGCGCTTCTCGTTGGTCGGCAGAAGCCAGCCAATCAGAATAGGAGCGACAGTGAACCATTATAACCTATGGAGACGTATACGTCTCCATAGGTTAGAATGGGTCCCTGTCGCACCTATTCTGATTGGCCAGGAGTGCCAAGCCCCCGCTAGCTCAACCAATCAGCTCTTTTCTGCATGTTTACTGTACTTTGAACTGTCCCGCCTTTGATTTTGATTGGTCCATACTTCTCCATAGGTTAGAATGGGTCCCTGTCGCTCCTATTCTGATTGGCTGGTTTATGCCGACCGATGAGAAGAGCTTAAAGAATTTGAATTACTGCCTATATCGCAATTCCTGATGTTGCGCCGGTCTCGGCGACAAACGCGTTGTTAGTGATTTGATTGTTTTATGTTTATAGAAGGTTTCAGCTCTTTTTCAGATAATGTTTTACACTTAATAAAAAATTTTTTTTAATCATACTCCATGCTGCACGGCTCTGAGAGCCAAAATTGCATTGCCCCGATCTGGCCATAGACTACAATGGAAGAAAGTAGCTCACGCTCTGATTGGCCGAGATAGCCAAGCCCCCGCTACTTCAACCAATCAGCTCTTTTCTGCATTTTTACTGTATTTTGAACTGTCCTGCCTTTGATTTTTATTGGTCAATAGTTCTCCATAGGTTTTAATGGGTCCCTGTCGCTCCTATTCTGAATGGTCAGGATTGCCAAGCCCCCGCTAGCTCAACCAATCAGCTCTTTTCTGCATTTTTACTGTATTTTGAACTGTCCGCCTTTGATTTTGATTGGTCAATAGTTCTCCATAGGTTTTAATGGGTCCCTGTCGCTCCTATTCTGAATGGCTGGTTTATTTTATGCCGACCAATGAGAATAGCTTACAGAATTTGAATTACTGTATTTCCCGGCAATTTCCAAGATCCTAATTCCTGATGTAGCACCGTTCTAGATTTTTGGAAAGTGATTTTTTTTTTAAATTTTTTGGAAGGTTTGAGCTCTTTTTCTGAGAATGTTTTACACCTAATAAAGGTCTTCTATGTTTCCTCTCATGTTCCGTTCTTGCTTCACTTCGCCTCCGCCGGATCATTTAGACCAGAATCAACTAGGTCTGCCTGTCAGAGCTGGCGAACGCTGCAATGCACCGCACTTTTCCGACCTGCGATCGTACATGCCTCGGAGTATACGAACGCGCCGCGTCCCGCCCATTACACGCCCCTTCAGGTGAGGCGCAGCCGAAAGTGGTGAAGGCTGCGCCTAACATCACATCCCTGCGTCCGACAGGGGATTCGAGCTAGTGAGACGCAGAATACGCCAGAAATCGGGCGAGAATCCCGATCATACATGTCGCCCTAAGAGTTTAAATTTATTAACAAATGTTTCATATAACCCCTCATCTGAGTCTTTCTTTACTAAAGCTCTAGAAAAATTTAAAACAAGACAGATTTTAAACAACTGATTTTTCCATTCCTTAATTAATCAAATTTGACTGCATAACTCTCAAATATATTTACATTAATATGAACATATATGCTAGTATTATTACAGGAATGTGTTTACATATTATTACTAATTGCTTCTGTTGGCCCAGTGGTTAACCAGCCAAGATGAAATAAGAGAAGCTACTTGACAGTGCTGGGAAAAAGGAACAGAAACCTTCCAAGGAAGTGGGAGGAGCTGCAGGAGCCTACTGTGGAGGAGTTCCAGAAGCCTGCCAGGGAAGTGGGATGAGCTGCAGGAACCTTCTAGGGTGGAGCTAGTGAAGCATGCTGGGAAAGTTGGAGAAGCCTCAGGAGCCTGCTGGGGAGGAGCTATAAAATGCTGCCAGAGAAATGAAAAGCCCTTTAGGAGCCTTCCAGGGGAAAGAGGAAAGGAGGCTGTTGCTGTAGCAGGAGGAGGAGGATTTCGTCAAACTAATTATTTGGCTGTAAAAAGGCTTATGTCGTTAAGTAGAAGCTGCTTCATGAACATTAACCCCTTAAGCCGAACGCCTGAAAAGTACATAATGGCCAGCTAAATGTTGTAGTTTTAGCCCTCTGGCATTTCAACAGTCGAAACTTTTTTATCTTTTAAATAAAGCAGTTGTATGAGGACTTGTTTTATATGAGAGAAGTTGTATCTTTGGGGGACGTAGTTTTAGTTTACAAACAAATTACTGCAGAATTTAAAAATATATATTTTTGGGGGTTTCTTTATTTTTTACACCATTCACGTTTCAGACTAAATAACCTGTTGCATGAATTCTACAGGTTATTATAGTCGTGTAGATACCTAATATGTGTAGGATTTTTTGTGTGTGTGTAATGTATGCACAATAACTTTTTTTTAAATATTTATTTTTATTTTATTTATTTTTTCTACACTTTTTATGTCAATAGGTGAGACTGAAATTTTTCTTATATGAACTGTAATACATAGTTATTTATATGATCGCCTGTATGGAGCGTTCTATGCACTACAAACAAAGAATCTGCAGGCATATTTCTGACGTATGTAAATCTAATGTTGTTGGCATTTTGATGGCATCATTCAGGGAATATAAAATATTTTGCATTTATAATTTTAGAAAAAGTCCGCAGGCCACCACTGGGGGTGAGGGTGAGGAGGGGTCCTCCAGAAGAGATTGCTTTCTAGGGAGGCGTGGTGGATATTTCATTTAAACACATGAAACCCCCTGGTTTGAACAAACGACAGGACAATTTTTATTTAAGTGTTTAATTGAAAAATTTTGCCAACAATTAAAGTTAGTTTTTTAAAAATTTTTAGATATGGCCCCCATGGGTTTTTCTTACGGGTTTACAAGGGTTAACGTGGGTCATGGATTCGGACTCCTTAATTTTAGGGGTGGTTGTTTAAAGTAATGCCAGGGGGGCTTTTAAATTAAGGGATTATTCCGGAATCCCCATATTAAAGGGGTTGTTAACCCAAATAAGGGGTTACTTTTTCTGCCTTTTTAATTGGATTCAATAAAGCTTCAAGCAAGTCTATCTTTTTATCAGATATTAGCTGCTGGATTTCGTTGGATTACTATTGAGATTGGAGACTTGCTTCAGGATCTTTCTGTGCAGCTTCCATGAATGTTTATAAAGGGTGAGCTGAAATCTCATGTTTGTTTCTTTGTATTTTATGTTGTTACAATGTATAATTACCTAATGGGTATAAATAGATTCTATTAGATCGTCCCACATCAGGTAAAAGGTCACCTGGAGGCAGAGAACCAATAAACAAGATGCAATAAAATGTGTTGTTATTTAAAAAAAAACATCAATATTGAGGCCATTTGGGATTAGTGTTTTCAGATAATAAATTCAAGAACTTTCACTCTTGTTTAATTTGTTATTTCTGTCCTCTCCTCTTCACCAGTTTGTAGCCACTTCCACACTCCAGAGGATCAAACCATATGGATTCTGATTGTGATGCATTTTAAAATGTGCATATACATTAGGTGTGGTAATCCCCTTCAGATATTCCTGTAAGGCTCACATATACGTATTTTCAGTTTTCTACAAGTTCTACACATATAATCAAGTCCACTCCAGCATGAATATTACATTACACATATCACACGTAGTGAAATCCCGAATTGGTGTGGTGGGTTTGGTAGAGGACACAAAGGGCCTTATTATGAAATCTGTCTAGCAGTAAGACTGTTTTTGCTGCCAACAGAGCTCAGATTTCATTGTTCCAGAGCAGTATATAAAATAAAGATGAGTTCTGATTGGTTGCTATGAGCTCTGATATCTTTGTGTAACACATTTTGAGGTGCTTTCTTCTCAGGGATCCTTGTAAAAATGAACCATTTGCAGATTGTTGAAAAAAAATTAAATTTTTAATTTTCACAGAGTAGCGCAAAAAAAAATTGTAAAACACCTGTGGGGTTGACATACTCATTACACCCCGGATATATTCCTTAAGGGGTGTAGTTTCCAAAATGGGGTCTTTTTAGGGGTGTTTATTAGTGATGAGCGATTACGTTGACTATCACCATCGGCTCGATAGTCGATATCGGCAATTATCAAGATGATTTCCGATAGTCGATAAAGATTTATCGCCCATGACCATTAAAGTTTTATGGGAGAGGAACAACACCTTCATTCTTACACCCAAAAAGGGCTGGAGAAGCTGGAATAAACATCCACAACAGCAAACTGGATACGTGCTACATCTTAGGCAACACACTTAGGTTATAAAAGCCACAGAAAGAAAAACACAGACCATTCACTATCCCTTTCTTATACCACAGCATGACCCTTAAATCTGCATGACCCACAAATTAAAAAGTGCCAGAAGGCAGTATTATTTGTAAAGATGGACGAATTGATTCTAACGAAGTGGAATTCATTTAGAATTTCAGGAAAACTTCGGTTCTGAACGAAGCCGAAGTTTGGGGTATTTCGGGTGAACGAAGTGTGCTTTTGATTGATAAATTGGCAGCGAGCACATGGCGTTACATGGGGCAAAGCACTCTGGGAGGACGAAGGGCATAGCCTGCATGACATGCGCAGAGATGAAGCCAATCAGAGACCGGCGGGATTCTTTGACGTCACCGCACTATATAAGTCCGGGTGCGACGCTGGGAGCTCACACTCCTCTCACTGTACTAACTAGGGAAGGTGCTGCCGTGGCTGCTTGTAATAGCTCTTACTGAAGAACTGATTTTTATACAGCGATTTTTGGGAGGTGTTTCAGCTTGTCTCAGAGACTGCTTCGCTTAACGTTCTATTTCTGATTTTGTGGGGTATTGGATCTGAAGTCCAGTGTGCGTCCAATGCAGCTGCAAATATATTTTAAAGGAGTTGTCTCCCTTCAGAGTTTCAGATAATGCATGAATGAAATACTCTGTCACTTCCTGGTTCAGACTGACTCATTTGCATAATCTCCATGCTTGTACAGCTCCATGCTGTGCTGTGCTTTCAGACGCTAATTAGATCAGATTAGCTTCTCAAACTACTAACGACTTCTTATCTGATCCCCACAACAAAAGCCCTAATTACAGTTCTGTTTATTTTACATAAATCAAGCTTTTTACTGCTGAGCAGCCAGGACACTGTGAGGCCTGTGTGATGACATAACCCTGTTATCTCATTGAACAAACAGCAGGGGGAATTGTTTAAGGTCATTACTGAGGGAATGAAATACCCAGGGGGTCCTAAATTCATTGTACTCCTTAGGGAAAACAGAGGAACAAAGCAAATATTTTTGGGAAAAAAATGTCTTTTTTTTGTGTTCCCTACAATTTAAAGCTATTCTTTGTAGCGAGCAAGCCCTTTAATGCTATTGCTCACAGCACTTTGAATACCCAAAGGGGGGATCTAAGCCTTTTCTGTTGTTTTATTTAAAGAAACAGCATTTTTAAATACAAATAACACTTTTTTTTGGCTGCTAAATTCTTTTGGAAATTTACATCCGGGGGTTAAATTAAGCGTTTTTTGCTTTGTGGTGATAAAAAAACGTCTTTTTTCACCGCCAAAAAATACTTTTTTTCCCGTAGCTTAATTCACAAGCGAAGGTTTTTTATAATTTTTTCTCTTGTTTTAGGTAAAAAACGCCATTGTAACACCTACAAAGCTTAGTTTGTGGTTGTTCAATTTTTTGGGCGCAATTTACATCCAGGGGTTAATTAAGGTTGTTTTTTTCTCGTGGTGACTAAATAAACCTTTTTTTTCACCGCCAAAAAATCATTTTTCCTGTAGCCAAATTTCAAAAAGCAAAGGGTTAAAATTACAATTTTTTTTTGTTGTGTAGCGTAAAAAACAGCCAGTAACACGTACAAAGCTGTATTTTGTGGTTGCTAAATTTTTTGGGCGCAATTTACATCCAGGGGTAATTAAGCGTTTTTTTTTCTGCTGTGGTGACTAAAAAAAAACCGTCTTTCCCCCGCCAAAAAAAAAATTTTTTCCCTGTAGCAAAATTCAAAGCAAAGGTTTAATTAAAAAGTTTTCCTCTTTTTGTTAGCGTAGAAAACACGCCATTGAACACGTGCAAACTCGTAGTTTTTTTTTGCTAATTCTTTTGCGCAATTTACACCCAAAGGGTTAACTAAGTATTTTTCTGCAGTTGTACTAGAAAAAAAAAACTTTGTTTTTAAACCCCCCACAGAAGAAATTCTGTGCATAATTCATTCCGAAGGTTATGTTTGTGCTTTTTATATTCAGTAAAATAAAAGGGTTTTTAAACGGGCATATACAAAAGAAATTTTCCTGCCCATTTGTGGGTCGAAATTTATATCCAAGGTTTTCCCCAAAGCTTTTTTAGTGGGTTCTTTTTGGAGTAAAATAAGGGTGTGTATTTATATATAAGATATCTTCAAAAACAGTGTTGTAAAATTTTAGAACAAACAGTATGTCAGACAGAGGGGGGCAGGCTTTTCACCTGCAAGGGGCAGGGCCAAACTTTCCCGGGCGGCCCAGGTCGCAGACAGAAAGGGGGGACTCGCAACAGGGGTCACTCGGGGGGCCACAAACTGCGTTATTAGCGGCCGGTTTGTTCAGAACCCCAAGGGTTTTCTTGTTTGGGGTTTACTAGGTTTTCACTTCCTCCCAGATTACATCTGAAACCCCACCAAGAGTGGGGGGAACGTGACACAACCCTTATTGGAATGGCCCGGGAGCGGGTTTCGGCCCTCAAAATGTCCTAACCCGCCTCTGCCCCTCCGGTTCCACAGCCAAGATCTCTAGTGGTCTGGGTGCGCCCTATATAGCGAGGTTGAAAAATTTGGGAGGGCAGTCAGCAGACTTGGAGCGAAAAAGGGGGCCAATATCCCCGCTTCTTGAGTGGGCGGCAAAGTATAGATGTTGAGAGTGGCATGGGAGGTATTTTGTGAGGGGTCAGCTCTGCATACCAAGGGCCCCGGTGATGAGGACCAGTAAAGATGAAACCAAATAGTGATGATGTACCGCCCCGCACTTGGGAGCCGGGTGGGGAAAGGGGCTTCAATATAGGAAAAAGGGGGGCGTCAGCTTGCGCGTCGGGGGGCAGTGGCACACCCAGAAAGTGGGTCGTGGGGCCGTGAGTCAGCAGGATAGCAGCAGTGTGAGGTCGGGAGCCAAAGGGGCAGGGGGGTAAAAAACCCCTTTCGCAGCTCCAAGAAAGTAGCGGACGGGGGCTAGCGAGGAAGCGGCGGTAGTAGCACTCAGTGCGGAGCGTTGGTAAAATCCGATACTCAGCGGTGTGGCGTTTTTTGCAAAGATACCGGAGGACCCAAATAGGGTATATGAGAATTGGGGCAGAAAGTGAAGCGGGGCCAGGGAGCTAAGTTGGCACCAGGGCCCCCTGTGGAAACACATGCGCGTCACCATCCGGGGGTGGGAGAAACGTGGCTCGATGTGGTGGTCCCCCTGCTCCCGGCAACAGAGCAGAAGCAGCGCCCAGTGCACGCATGCCAGCAGCCGTCAAGGCTCCCCCACCTCTGCAGAAGGGAGCTGTTTTTTTTGAATCATTCCCGGTCCGAGTCCTGTCCTCGCTATCATGGCCCAGCAGTCGATAGCGGGGTTCCCCAAAAGAGACAACAGTATGGTCAAACCATCCAAAGGTGCGAAGTGCCCGTGTCCTGTTCAAGTTTTTTGGGCTACAGTCCCCCCCTTTCCAAATGGGGTTCTGCACCGTTCAGAGAACAAGGGCTTGTGCCGGCCGAGATGGAGATTTTCAAGCCGTAATTTCTTTTCTAAAAAGGGCCCCAGTACCAATTAAAATATTTTTGAACAAAGGTGGGCCAGCCCTTTGGGGCTTATCGGTTTGTTCCAGGGTGAACCGGCAGCGGGACGTTGGAGCTGTAACTATGGTCAGGGCCAGTACATGTCCTTTCGGCCCCATGAGTGAATGTCTTCCTGCCCAGGCAACCAAAAACTTGGCAGGAGACGCCGTTTTTCCCTCCATGTTTAAAAACTGCGGCTCCGCGCCAATATCCCCCTCCTCCTCCTCCACCCCACCTCTCAGCCTCCAAAAGTACGTCCATCTTACCTTGGGGAGGGCACAGGGTGTCAGCAGTTTACCCCTGGTTGCCCGGCAAACGAAGTCACACAGGGAGGAACTGCTCCGCGTCATGAGCAAGAATCGATGTGTGGCTTTCTCCGCCCAACTGCAAATGGGAAAACCATGGGACGGCAATGGGAGGAACATGGTGTTGGGCCCGTGCCGAGGAGGGGATGGTCCATGGCCCTGCATGGCGCAGTGTTCAATCTGGTTGTGAAAAGGGTTTCCCTGAAGCTTCCCGATCTTCAAAGATTTGAAAAGGGCCCGGAAACTGTGCTGATTCATCCATTCCTAAAAGCCCGGAACACCCTCCTCATGTTGCAGCGGCAAAAACGGCCTCCCCCCAACACACTCTGTTTTGTGATGTTTCCAAAACCCTTGGAAAATTTCCACCCTGTACTGTTGGACCGATGTAGAACAGAGAAAGGCCATTAACGATTTTTGATGATCCCAGGCGGCGGAGTACCCCCTTGAACTTTGATGTCACCCGTGCAGCTCATGCGGACCCTGCCGTTTGTTGAGGCCCTTCGAGGAGGCCACGTTTTTTTGTCAGTCACCGGGTAGGGATGAATAAATCATTCCACTGCTTTATGTCCTGGAACAGATGCTGTAAATCTGTCTGGGAGGGGACTGGAGACGTGGGGGCTACATCTCGCGGCCACATGGTCCGTGGGGATGAAATGGCGGAGGGGGAAATTGGGGACATTGAGCACAAGTTTTGTCTGGGGAAATGAGTGGATTTTTTACCCAGGGGACAAAAGGAGGAAGGGGCTGGAGGGGTGGATGGAATGGGAAAACGAGGGGAATGACCCGCAACCACCCTGGCAGTATACAGTGGAGATGGGGGCGGGAGGGCCCTCGGGTCATTGTGCAGATGGGCCCCCAGCAGCTGATTTTTATAGTAAGCCGAATAGTCACCCTCCGGCAGAGGGAGATTCTGGCTTCCACCCCATTGGAACCCCGCTACTGGTCAAAATGGGGGCCTTTTTCCCGCTATTGAGAGGAAGGACAAACAAATCTATAGGGGAAAACCTCCCTAGTTTGGCCGCTATGTGCGGCATCGTCCCTCCTCTGACAGGTCTGACCGGGGGGGGGTTTTACGCCCCCGTATCTGCCGCGGGCTGGGGGGGGGAGGTGGGGGAGTAGGAGCATACCACTCCATCAGCACAAACTAAGTCTGGAGTCCTGATGGCACTTCTTTTTACCCGCCTAGTGAGGAGGGGAGTCGCCAGCAGCAGCGGACCTGGAGCAGACCCCGAACCCAAAAGGTGGGGGCCCCACTTGGACAGCACCTGCCCCCCCCACTCAGAAGATCCGCTGGACTATGGGCAGCCCAAATGGGGTGTGTGGCCGAACTTGCCCATTTGCGTGGAGCTTCCTGCCCGGCCCGTAGTGTGGGAACAGGCGGGGTTGTTCAATGCGGGGGGGCCCCCCGTTTTCCCCAAAGGAAACCCCCAAGTCCCGGGAAATGGGACCGACTGAGCTTTTTTCAAGATGAAAACAGGCGTGGTTTTCCAGATTTACACACCCAAGCCTTAGGGCCCCGACTTCTCAGCCAGACGCCACACCCAAAATGTGAGAAATGAGTTTGGGGTCAAACTACCTGCCTCAGCCACATTCTGATGCAGCCACCCGCCTGTGCCAAAAATCGCTGCAGTTTTTCCCTCTGCACCAACCCTCTTTACCGGGGGCTGGGTTTTTCCACTCACCTCCAACTCTGTCATTGTGCCCCTGTTGCCCCATCTGCTGCTGTGGCTGCTGCCCTCGCCTCCACACTGTTCATTTGCCCCTCTCTGACCTCATGCTGTTTCTCCTGCCGCCGTCACCTCACTCTCTGTCATTGTGCCATTCTGGCCCCCCTCCAGTTTTTGCCACCTCCAAATGTCATTGTGCCACTCTCACCTCTGCTGCTGCCACCCTCACCTCCCCTCTTTAATTGTGCCACTTGTGGCCTACTCCTGTTTTTGCCCCCTCCAGAATGTCATTGTGCCCCCTCGACCTCATGCGCGGGTCCGACCTCCACTCTCTGTGTCTTGTGCCACTCTGGGGGCCTACTCTGTTTTTGCCACCTCCAGAATGTGTTGTGCCACTGTTGACTTATGCTGTGCGCCGTGACCTCCCCCCCTCTGCATTTTGCCCCCTCTGTGGCCTACTCCCGTTTTTTTCCACCTCCCAAATGTCATTGTGCCCCGTTGACCTCATGCTGCTGGTGGCTGCTGCCGTGATCTTGACACTGTGTATTTTGCCACTCTGGGCATATTCCTGTTTTTTCCACCCCCAAATGTCATTGTGCCACTGTCTGACCCCATGCTGACCCCCATCACCTCCACTCCTGTCATTGTGCCACTCTGTGGCCTACTCCCTGTTTTTTCCACCTCCAGAAGTCATTGTGCCACTGTCTGAACCCCATGTTTGTGGCTGCTGCCGTCACCTCCACACTCTGTCATAATGTTGCCCAATGTCTCAGCTTGTTTTTTTTCCAGCTTTCGCGGGGTGACTTTATCAGGAAATTCCCGTTAATTTTTTTGGTCGTTTTTTTTCCCTCTTAAGTGCCCAGGGAATTTTTTAGTGAAGCGTTCTAAGACGGCGGCAGTCTAGGTGTCTACTAAAACACAAATTGTATGAAGACCAAAACCCAAATTCCCCCTGATATTTAAGCATGGCACAAAAGTTTACATACCACAATTTTAGTTGAACTGGAATTGACTTTTCCCTGTCCCGGGCCCCAGTTGAGCCCCAAACCTGTCTGACCCACGATTAAAAGTGCCGGAAAAAGGGGTCTTTCAACCACCATTGTAGTTGAATGGGCATTGACTATCCCTTTTCCCGGGGACGCATATCCCCAAACCCGCATGACCCAGATTTAAAAAGTGCCGGAAAAAAGGGGGTCTTTCAACCACCATTTTAGTTGAACTATACATTGACTAAACTTGCCGGGCCCCGATGACCGAAACCTGCATGCCCCCCATTTTAAAATGTGCTGGGGAAAAGGATCTTGAACCACCATATTTGTTGAAATGGATTGACTAACCTTCCCGAGCCACACATAAGCCCCAAACCCTGCATGACCCCCAGATTAAAAATGCAGGAAAAAAGGAGTCTTTCAACCCCAATTTAGTTGAACGGGACTTAACTATATCGTTCTGTCCCGTAGAAAGCCCTTTAAAACCTTCTGACCCACGTTTAAAAAGTGCGGGGAAAAGGGTCTTTGAACCCCATTTTTTTGAACTGGACTTGACTATCCCTTTCCCTGGGCACAGCGAGCCCAAACCGCGTACCCACAGATTAAAAAGTAAAAGGAAAAAGGGATCTTTAACCCCCATTTTATTTGACTGGACATTGACTATACCGGGCCCTGGCCACAGCAGAGCCCCAAACCTGCGTGACCCCAATTAAAAAGTAAAGGGAAAAAAGGAGTCTTTCAACCCCCCCTTTTTAGTTGAACGGACTAACTATCCCCTGTCCGGGGCCCATAGTTTGGGGCCCCAAAACCCTGCATGACCCCCAGATTTAAAAAGTGGGGGAAAAAAGGAGTCTTTTAACCACCTTTTAGTTGAACTATACATTACATACTTTTTCCGGGGCCACACATGAGCCGCAAACCGCATGACCCCCAGATTTAAAAATGTCGAAAAAGGAGTCTTTAAACCCACCTTTTAGTTGATCTGGAAATTTGACTATCCTTTTGGGGCCACACATTAGCCCCAAAAACCTGCATGACCCCCAGTTTAAAAAATATTCCGGGGAAATGGGATCTTTTTAACCACCATTTTAGTTGAAATGGACTTTAAAACATATCTGTCCGTACCGCGTATGCCATTAAACCTGCCCTACCCACAGTTTAAAAAAGTGCGGGGAAAAAGGAGTTTTTGCCCCACCTTTTTATTTAAAACTGGACATTGACAACCGTCCTGGCCACACATGGCCCCAAACCACATGACCCACAATTTTTAAAAAAGTGCTGGAAAAAGGTGTCTTTAAACCCACCTTTTAGTTGAACGGGACATTGACTATACCTTCCGGGGCCAAAATGACCCCCAAATGATGCCCCTAGTTTAAAAAAAGGCCGGGAAAAAAAGGGTTTTTTAACCACCATTTTTTGAACGGGCTAAATCCCTGCCCGGGGCCACATTTTGACCCCCAAAACCGCAGGGGCCCCAATTTTAAAAAAGTCCCAAAAAAGGTTTTTAAACCCACCATTTTAGTTGAACGGGACATTAACTAAAATTGTTTCCTTACCGCAGTATGACCTTTAAACCTGTCTGACTCACAAAAAAAAAAAAGTGCGGAAAAAAGGGATTTTGAACCACATTTTTTTTTCACGGGACTAGACTATCCCTTCCGGGGGCCACAGCAGGAGCCGTAAACCGCATGACCCCGGGATTTAAAAAGTGCCGGAAAAAAGGAGTTTTAAAACCACCATTTTAGTTGAACGGGACATTGACATGCCTGCCCTTGACCGCAATGACCATTAAATCTGTCGCCCCCACGATTAAAAAATCCCGGAAAAAGAGTCTTTTAACCACCAATTTAGTTGAACTGGACTTTGACTAAAAACCTACATCTTTTTTCAAGTCTTCCTGTACCTCCCTTGTAAAATTTTCAGAGGAATATTTGTAAAAAATATTTTGTCATGAAATTTTTTTTTAATAGTTTAATTCTAGAAAAAAAATTTTTTAAATAGAGGGAATCCCCCCAGTTTTTGTTTTCTTTTTTTTTTAAATTTATTAAATGGGTTTGTCTACTACAGGAATTGCTAGTTTTTAAAGATCTTGCAAAAACAAGTCATTTCAATATTTCCATTAACATTTTCCCTTTCCCTATTCTGTTTTTGACGCACCATCACCCTTGACCATTTTTTGACAATTGTAAGAAAAAATGTCTGTTAAAAACCACATTTTTTTAAATGGGACCTGTAGTCTAGCTGCATTTCACAGCAAAAATGCCCCCCAAAAAAACAAAACTGCCCCTTGAGCCCTTTTGACAATTTGGGGTGATAACAAATGTCTGTTAGAAAACCCTTTTTTTTTAAAATAGGCCCCTGTGTATAGCTAATTCCACAAAAAGCCCCAAAAAATTTCAAAAATCCCCTTTGGCCATTATGACAATTGAAAAGAACAAATGCTGTTAAAACAACATTTTTTTAAAGGGAAACCTGTAGTATAGCGCATGTCACACAAAATCCCCCCAAAAATTCAAAACATGCCCCTTGAGCCATTATGACAATTGTGAAAAAAAATGTTTTAGAAAAAACATTTTTTTAAATGGACCTTAGTATTGCTGCTTTTTAAAAGCGCATGACCCAAAAAATTATAAAAATGACTTCTCAGCCCGTTAAAAATTGTGAGGGAAAATGCCACTTAAACCACATTTCGTTCCAAAGGACCTTGTTTAAAAGCTGTATCTAACAGCACCATGACCCCAAAACCATTACAATGCGAAAAATTCTAAAGAGAAGGAAAAATGGAATACATTTGTCATGAAAACCTTGCTGTTTTTTAAGTTCCTCAAGAAAAAACCAGAAAATAAAACTTTTGGGGGAACTGAAAAAAAAAAATTGCAGTAAAAAAAAGACTTTTTAAAAAAAAAGTTTTCAAGTGGACCATTTCTGTTTGAAGAGGAATGTGAAGTAGCCCGGCAACTAATCGGTGACCCGGCAATTGGGCCACAACATCACGGATCCATGTCTGATTTATTGATGAAAGTCAAACGATCCACATTATCTGTGGAAAGCCGGATCGTTTTGTCGTAATGACTCCCCAGCTATGTGAAGGCCGCTCAGAATGAGCGGGCTGGGCGGGACAACCCCTAAAAGGCGGGGGCGAGCGAGCTCGGGCCCATTCATCCATTTTGGATACCCAAAGTCAATTGGGTCCAAAACACATTCAAAAACATCGGTGTTGAACCAATACTCGGCCCCATGATCTTAAGCTGGTCTCTGTGTTTGTATTGTGCCCTCATTACATGCGTTGATGGGTGGTAAAAAAAATTTCCCAGAGGTACCCCCTTAGGCTTTTGCCACCTTTGCCTGCTGCCCCGGGCACGGCTACTTGGCATCTACTGCTGTCACGCGCTGAATTGTTCCCCTGACTTTTGAAGAACGGAAGCAGACAAACAGATGTCTCCATTTGAAAATCAACAGGTCTCCATTCCTGCTTTTTACTCTCATTTGGGGGGGGGAAGGAAGGCTGATTTTGTTTTTTTCCGGGGATCCGGGGGGTGGCCACCCAGTAACTGTTGTTCATTTTGATGGCCTTAATGCAGGGTCATGTTGAGGGAAAAGGAGCATCAAGCACTCATGTGAGAGATGGAGCCTTGATTTCCCCCAACCTCTGGGTCGAGGGGCACTAGCAAACGACCTTCCCCCATCTTCCTCCTCCGCCTCAAATTCGCGCCATCCCTTTCCAAAGGGAGGGACATCAGTAACGACGGTGTCCAGGAATACCCCCTCCTCTGTTCCCCCGGCACACTTCAAAACCCGTCCTGGCTTGCCTCAGATGATGCACCCTTAGAGCTGATGCGCCGCCTTGCACTGCCCTGGACCCCCGAACCATCCAATGAAGACCGATCAAATTGTGAAACTGTCGGGGCCCTTTTGGGGTTTAGGGGACAGAAAGGCTCTATGTCCTCATATGTTCCCCTCTCCTCCTCCGTCGCTGGCGGGACCCCGATGTTTCAAGTGCCAAGATGTTCCAGACAAGATCACCACAATTCTCATCGACAAGGGGATTGTCCACACTACCATTTTGGGGGCTTCTTCAAAACGGGGAAGAATGGTTAGAAACCCTTTTTAAACCCGCCCCATCTTGGGGTCAACACCCCCAGGTCCGCACCGCGCTTTCAGGCCTGTTTCACTTCGACTGCGAAATGGCATTGCGCTGCTGCCACAATCGCTGGACAAGGGGGGAGGGGGGAATTCCAGCGTGTTGCCACATCAAGAATGGGGGAGGCCCATGTGCTGCAGCGCACCAGGCGGGGCGAAACAGGTGCGGGCGGAATGCGAACTAGAAAACCTCGACCTTCCTCAGCAGGCGTTCAACCGGATAGCGCTTTCGAAATTTCTGGACACAAGGGTTTATGACATGTGCCAGGCAAGGGAATTTTCCCCAGCTACCGACTTAAGGGCAGCCCCGCAGATTTCGACCCTTTTTGCACACCACCTTTCCTGGACAAGGTTTTGTCACCCAGCCGCGCTCGGTCTCGTTGCGGAAGTCGTCCAAAACTCCTGACCTGTGTGTGGACGGTCCCAAGACAAAATTTAATTTTTAAAAAACGGCCTGTTTTTCGGGGCCCTGTGCCCCCGAGGACCTTAGGGAAAAAACCCTAAAATCCTGCGGTTTTTAAGAGCGTGCCCGAGCCGAGAGCCCCCGTCAACACCAGAGACATCCACCAGATCACCCAGTGAGCTGTCACAGAGATATAGCGGGCCCTTGGCCCTGCTTACGTATGTATCGGTGGTCAATGGACTTTTCCGGCCCCGATGAACAATGCGCTTGAAAATTTTTGATGAACGTGGCTGGGGAGGCAGGACGGCTTTCTGGCAAAAAAATCCCGCTCGGGATCGGATTGGGGGCCCCCAAGGGGCCCGACATGGCGGAACCCTCTGTGTCCCCCAACGGAAAAAAAAAACATTTCCAAGGCCAAAAGCCCGGGAATGCCCACATTCAAACTTTTTTCTTTGGATGGTTTGGGTTAAAGTTTTTTTTTACTCCCCAAAACCGGAAGACAGAAGGCTGGGTGTTAGACTGGCCGCTTACGGGTTCAGGTCGTCAAACTGGCGGAAGGAGAAGGGGGTAGGAGGGTTCCCCTGGTGGGCTGGTGGTGTTTTTCGAGGTGGGGGCTGAAACGGAGGTGATCCCCGATCATGACTCTGGAGACATGGGCAGTGAGGAATGCTTTGGGGGGTGGCGGAGGGGGAGGCGGGGACAGAGGGTGGACAGTGGGTTTGGGGCCGGGGGTCGGTTTTGGCCTTTTTTGGCCAAGTGTTCCCTCCCTTTCAACTCATGATTCGCTGCATGTGACTAACATGTTGGTGGGGGTTAACCCTTAAGGTTCTTGCCTCTACTTATGTTTTACGGGAAAGGGGGCATATACATCGTGGGTGAATCAGAGGTTTGTCAAAGAAGGCCCAGGTTTAGGGTCCTGGACCCTTTTTTTACGGCGATAAGCGAGGAGTGGGGTTTGCGCTGACCCTGGCGCGGAAACATTCAGCGGATTTTGCGACGCCCCCCCTCGTTTTTGGGCGGGACCCGTATTTACACTACCCCATCGTCTTTTCCCTCGTCCCTGAGAAGCGTAGCAAAGCAAATTTTTTGCGGGGAAAACCACGATGGATCCGCAATGTCGTCATCATCATCATCTCAACACAAGTGACTTGGTTTGCCCCGCTTTCTGCATCCAAAGCTGCGGGGTACAAGAAAGGGCCTGCAAGGCATTGCCAACCGCCCGGGATTTTTGCCGGTTGACCGGGTTCCTTCTACTCCTCTGATGGATCGAACTGGGCGTCAGAGGCAGACTGAATTATCCCTTGATCTTTTAAATGCCTTCTGACCCCAACCGCATTTTGTATCAAAGAGGTCTTCAGAAATGGGGTTTTCCACAGTGGTGGGTACCAAGTTGACATTTGGGCTGCTTCATTTAAAGGAAAGTGATGAGCTGAGACACATTTGTGCCGTGACGGGGGGGCAGGAGGTAAAACTGCTGGGTGAGGTTCATTAACACTGAAGGACAGATTTGGGGACGCTGATCGTTACTGAGATTCACAGGGCCCTGACCCAGCGATGACAGGGCCCGGTCCTGCAACACGATCCCTGGGATGCTGTTGTGCCGCATGGAAGGGACTTCTCTCGTACCTCTACCTCCAGTGCTACCCCCCTCTTTTCTCGCTTACCCCCTGCATTTTGCTCATGTTCAAATATAAAAATTTGGGAAAGGGATGGAAAGTTTTTTGGGAAAATTTTTTTATTACAAGACGGCAAATAAGTATTCTTAAAACCCTCTAATCAAAACAATATTGCGGGATTCAAATTTAACGCAAATTTCTACAAAAAATCTGGACTGGGAAAAATGCAAAAAACACGTAATTTTTTTTGTATAATCCCGGTATTTTTTGCCCCTTTCAATTCACTTGTGGTGACTATAAAAATTTGTTTTCGATTACGGAAGCTGCGTCAATAACAAAGCTGTAGTGCACCAAAGTCAAAAAACACTATCGAAGTATTTGGATAATAAAAGGTTTTTTTTTGGCACCTAAATTTCCCCCTGTGGTAACTCACAATTGCTGGATTCAAATTAAACTGCAAATAGATCTACAAAAATCTGGACTGGGCAAAGTGAAAAAAAACACTATCGTAATGTATTCGTAATAAAAGGTATTTTTGGCCCCCTATAAATTTCACCTGTGGTGACTACAAAATTGCGATTCAAATTAACTGAAAGTAGATCTATCAACAAAGCTGGCCTGCGCCAAAAAAAAAAAACACTATCTGAAATGATTCGGTAATAAAAGGTATTTTTTGGCACCTATAAATTTCACCTGCGGTGACTAAAAAATTGCAGTATTCACATTTAAGTGCAAGGTGCCTCAACAACAAACGTATCCCCAAAATTAAAAAAAACACGATCTGAAAATGTATTGGGGATAAAAAAGGAATTTTTGGCACCTAAAATTCACCGGGGAAACTACACAATTGCTGGTTTCAAATTAACTAAAAGGGTGGCTCAAATCAACAAATTGGACGGGGAAAAGTGCAAAAAACACGTATCTGTAAGTATTCGGATAATAAAAGGTATTTTTGGCCCCTATAAACCTTGCTGCATAAAATTGCTGGTTTTCAAATTTTTAAATAAAGGGGGAAAAACAACAAAGGGGGAATGGGCAAAATTGAAAATGAACAACCCAAAATGAAAAGATACTGTAATAAAATGGGGTTTTGCACCTAAAAAAGGACCTGCAGTTACTAGAAAAGAGTTTTATCCATAAGTTCAGGGTCCCAAAAATTTTTCCAGGAAAATATTTCAATAAAAACTGTTAATAAAGCTATTTCAATGTCTACACTAAGTCTTGGTGAACTTTTTCCAAATCTTTAAGAGTTTTTGTGTTGCCCACGGGGGCCCCCCCTACGTCCACCCCCCGACTTTCAAACAGTAATGCTCCTTTAAAATTCTCTACCCAACTATATAAAATCTTCCCAAACTCTAATCTAATAAAATTTTAAGGGTCACGGCTAAAAGTAGAAGTTTTTATGGAAAAATAAAATAATTTCGCTACTGTTTGGACCAAACAGAGCGCACGCCTTTCTGCTCAGGGGGCCTGAAAAAAACTGAGGCTGAACAGGAAACGCTGTTCAAAGTAAAACGATCATGTTTATTTTTCCATCCAATCGAACCCCACACCCATTTTATGACGCCACCACATCTCACCCCGCTCTATTCTGTAATCTGATTTGCTGGCCGCCAAAAAATTTCAGGTGCGCCCAAAATGGGCGCGATCTTAAAATATGCACAGATTTTAACCCCAAATTTTCGCTGATCTAAAAAGTCCCCATCACCATAAAAAATGGCCATTTCAACTCTGTCGATATAACGTCAACACTACTAGTGTTTTATTAACTTTTAGCACCTTAGGGTGTCTGCAAACCTGGAATGGCGCCTAAATAATATCGTATTGAAAATGAGATCCTAAAGTCCAGTAGGTGCTCCTCCTACTCTGAGGCTTGTGGTTGAGCCAAATAACTCACTGGGGCCACATATGGGATGTCTTTGGTATTTTTGATTGAACCGTTCTAGAAAAGTTAAGTTTGAATAGAACATCTTGATTTTTTAGAACTCGAACCGAACAGAACATTTTACTGTTCGTTCGAGTAAAGTTCTAGTTCTAGTTCGGCACACCATTTTCAGTTTCGTTTTCAGCGGTTTTCTGTACTTTTGGCGCCATCCAATCACCTTTCTGCACTTTTAGCCTCCATCCAATCAGTGCAGAGTACAGAGAAGTGTCAAAAAAGTCATCGCTGAGGTGTAGGGCTCTCAATGACAAGTAGAGGACGTAGCCGGCTCCCACCTGAGTGCACTGTGCACGGACCACTGCTGAAGCCTCACAGCAGAGAATGAAGACTGAAGAAAAGTAGTAGAGGGTCCAGCACGATCCAGTAAATATAAAACATCCAGTTTTATTGAAGAATAACCAATTTAAAATCAGCAAAATATGCTAGAGTAAGAGACATAGGTAGCGGTGGTCCCTCAGCAGGTGGAGGTAATAAATGCTGACGCGTTTCGGGCTTAGAGTGCGCCCTTAGTCATAGCACTACTAGAAACATCTAAAATATGGCTTATATAGAAACAAAACCAATTATACAATGATTAAAGATGTAAATTACCTGTGCCACCACGTGTGTGCATGCGTGCCGCAGTAATTCCCACAGGTTTGCGTAACCCGGGAAAAGGAAAAACGTGTATCCGGTAAGCGCAATAGGGGAAAATGAAGCGCGACCTGGGAAAGGGAAAGATTGCTGCGCATGCGCACCCATCACATGAATGGACAAAGGCCCAAAAAAAAAAAAAACAAAAAACAAGAGTGGATTATACAAGTTCGAGCAGAGATGGTACAATTAAATTTGAATATGTATATCAAACAAGCACATCAGTAACACCTAATAATAGCAAAGAGATTCTCTTTTGATGTTGAGACCCTGCGGTATGGTAGTATTTAACACTATAATCCAGTGTGCTTCTCTGTTGCGCAGAGATCGCACTGTGTCGCCACCCCTTAATGTTTTGCACACTTTTTCAATTGCTCGTATTTTCAGCATACTACAATCTGAGTTATGTTGCTGTATGAAATGTCGTGTAAGGCCAGATTTATTTCTGTCTGATGGGCTGGTGACGTCATTTACGTGTTCCAAAAATCTAATTTTAAGCTTTCTAGTGGTGCTGCCTATATATTGGAGATTGCATTCTGAGCACCATGCTAGATAGATTACATTTTGGGTGTTACAGTTGATGAACTGTTTAATAGGATATTTTTGATTTCCTAACATGTTGGTAAATTCTTTGCCTGGGCATGCAAATGAGCATGTACGGCACTTTCTCAACCCACACTTGAAGAATCCTTTGCAGTGGAGCCAGGTAGACTGTTTGGTACGATCATCAAACGTATTGGGGTAAAAAAGATTACCAAG